>JBAKBP010007028.1:0-103996 GCA_037953745.1 Lithodes maja | reverse complement strand
GTCAGTATGGAAGTAAAGAAGTCCTTGCATGACAGTGTGGTAATCCCAACATTGACTTACAGGAGGGAAGAATGGACGTTGTTGAAGAGACTCAAACCAAGAGTGAGAGGGGTGGATATAAGTTGCTTGAGAAGTGCGTGCGGAGTTACATGGAGGGATAGACAGAAGAATGAGGAAGTACGAGAGAGGTGTGTTATGGATGTACATGTGCTGAAAAGTGTGAAAAGGAACACCTTGAGATGGTTCTGCCATTTGGAACATATGGGAAGCGAGAGAATGACTAAGAGAGTGTACGAGAGTGAGGTGGAAGGACAGAGAGGGAGATGTAGACTGAATGAGAGGTGGAAAGATGGAGTTAAGAAGTATATGAGCGAAGGCGGTGCTGGATGGGAGGAGGGGCGTCGACTGACTGGGGACAGAGGTGCATGGGCGCATTTTGTTCGTGGCCACCCCTTCGGGGATCACGGCATCCGGCAATAGATAGATAGATAGTTTGTGCATGTAATTTTTTGTCTATGGTGTTTTCTGATTTCTGTGAGCCATTTCTATATTAGTCATAGAAGAACTAGTAGTAGCAGCAGTAGGATCTTTAAACTAACAATGCACTCATTAGTTCAATGTTAATTTGCTCACTGGATAACCAGCTTTTCAAAGAATCATGGTATATAATAATTAAGTAGGCTAGAAAAAGAGTATTAACGTTGTAATTCTCATACATTCCACCATCAGATAGGTATCCTTGTGTTAAGGTTTGTTATATAACCTCCCTGCATAACCTATAGCCACTTAACCTCACCACAACTAATCTACAGGTGTGTTGAATTCATTCACCTTATGAATTACCTTTGATTTCAAGGTTGAGCAAGTTTCCTTTCTTTTACAGTGGCAGCCGAGCGTTAGACTTCCCCCATGAGGCTTGGCAGTACTGTAAGATGGGACGCACAAGCTCTCCCTGCCTCTGCCTCTCAACACTCTCTCTCCCTGTATATCAGTAATCATCTCACATCCGTCCACACCGGATACTGGATAGGTCTCTCTGGCTAATCTTGTCTGATTTACTTCTGGATTTACTGACAGCTGGTAGTTTTCATTGGCTGGTTATATTTTCTAATTCTACATTGACCTTAAATAGGCGGCTATTGTGTACTGGGTGTATATTTGCTTGTAAAGTTGTCCTGTTCTGGGATTCCTCAGAAATCTCCCCTTCCTAAGATTAGACCTCCAGTCACATTTTACCAGATTTAAGAATACCCATACATTATCAACCAAAAATGTATGATTTTTTAGCTTACAACAATAAAGTAGAGTGAATAACCTGGCAGTGGGAACATGAAGGACGTGAAGAGGATGAGCGATTTTATATTATTCCATGCAGTGTCTGCCGTGTATCTAATACACCAAAACAAAAATGCACTGCCAGCGTCTGTGGCACATCTCATATGCTGCTTACTACCCACCGATATCAAGAATTAATGGAGCCAACCAGCCCTCTCTAACAGCCTCTTCGCTACTCTTCCACCCTTTCTCTCACTCTCGCTCTCGCTCTTAATGCCCTTTCCTACCTACAAGAATCACACGCCGACTTGCCACGAACCTCAAATTGTGATGAATCTTGAGATTTTGACCCCGATTTTACTGTCAAACGGAAGCACAACGGTGTAGTTTCGGAATGACATGGAACACCATGAACATACCTAGAGTGTATCTACGGAGCCTTGCGAACTGTCCCGGAATTTCACGGTTGACAGCCACCTGTGACAACCTACAGAGACTGCATTTCACAAAACCACTTACGCCAACAACACAATCTACACTCAATGAGAGCTCTGTGGGAAAGCCCGATCGTGGCCATGGCCTTTCTCAGGGACTCGGGGCTGTTCGGCCAGGCAGCTTAGGGAACAACAACAACAACAACAACAACCTACAGAGCAATGAAGACTAGCTTTGAAGTGGCACGAACCACCCATGGTATATCCCGTGCATTGCCAAGACGACCCACGAATTTTGCTTCCGATCACTAAAAAACAAGTACAGTACCTGTGTTCTGAAGACTTCATTAAAAGTTACCCTTTTTAAGCCTGGCTTGACTTCACAGTACTAAAGTCGGGGAACAGTGAAAACATGTCGCCTGAATATATTGAAGCATACAATTCAAGTACCTGTACTGTACATGTATAATGCAGTGTGTGAATTACTGAACCCGCAATTATTCATTGTATCAATATAATGAAAGATGGGGAAACTGATGATATGTTTACTTTTTATGAATGATCGCAGTGTTCAAAGTGAAAAATAGATCACAAGATTTCCAAACTATACTGTATAGAGAAATCCGGCTTTGCCGGAGAAATTTTTCTATCGAAAAATGTACAAATTTAGCTAGTTGTCAACAAAATATATATATATGCTGGCTGGCTACCGCTCGCCAGGAAAATATTGACACCTAGATGGGGGTAAACATCTTAAAACAGTAGGCTGAATGGGGCGGAATGGATACAAGCCAAAGAGAGAGGGAGAGAAAGAGAAAAAAAGAGAGGTGGGCTCCCTTACTATGTAAAGCGGTCAGATATGATTATTCAAACCCTTTTTGTATAGCATGATTTATTCTTATATTTGATTCTGGATATTACTGTATCAAGTTGAGAAAAAAAACTTGAGAGTTTGTGAGCTAATTGATATACCCGTAGTTCTAAGCCCTCGATTCCTAGATATTTCCTAAGCTGCTTGAAATCACCTTTTTGAAAACCACAATATAATATGAAATTGCGCCATAGGTAGTCGAGTTGTTGATTATGTACAGAACATAGAGATACATTTACAGGTATAGGTAATAAATTCTGAACGGTATAATGAATTTCCCAGCGTCTTCAAGTACTGTAGCTTACTATAGTCTATTCGCTGTAAGTAGGCGAGAAATCATGACCTCTAACCTCTGTAACTCAAAAACGACTAGAGTAATCGAGCTAGTATTTCTACCATTTGGGATGAGTCAGTCAAGGAATAGATGTGGAAATTTACAGTCAATTTGTACTAGCCCTTTTTGAGTTACAGAGGATAGAGGTTACGATGTCAGTCAAGGAATAGATGTGGAAGCTTACAGCCAATTTGTACTAGCCCTTTTTGAGTTACAGAGGATAGAGGTTACGATTTCTAGCCTATTTACAGCGAATAGACTATAGGAAGGTCAGCTTGGTCCAATAGCAAAGATTCATATTTACCTGCCTTCAAGTACAGATTATTGATTGGATGTTCACAAATAATGATACCGGTAGTGAACCCCTGCTGTACCGGCCACGTCCTTTTAATTTTGTTCAAGATATATTTAGACGATTTGGTGCAGTTTAAGAAGAATCTATCGTAGTAAAAATTATTGAGCGAGATAGTTCGAAGCCCTTTATATATAAGATTGTGTTCTTTTATTTATAAATTATTATTTTACTTAAGCGTTGTTTCCACATAGCAATTTTGATTAGTTGTTTTGTCTTTTTACTGTGTTCGTATAAGTTTTGGTTTGTTTATTTTGCAAGTTTTACATTATAATATGCTGGAGGCACTTTATATACTGAATAAAATCATCCAATAGTAGCCAGTGTAAAGTTAGAAGGATAGTCCCGGTACAGAAGGGGTTAATTAAGTAACCTCTCTAATGTGGAAAATTGAGCAGTTTGGTGAAATGAAAATAATAATGAAAAAGTTATTGTACAGTAATTATAGGGTGGCTATAAATTATATACTTGAACAGGCATTGCAAATTTGATTTTGTAAGTGGTTAAGTTTAGTATGTATGTATAGCACAGTTATTCTGTATGTCTATCTATCTATTGCCTGACGCCGTGATCCCCGAAGGGCTGGCCACGAACGAACCGCCCCCATGCACCTCTGTCCCCAGTCAGTCGACGCCCCTCCCCCCAACCAGCACCGCCTTCATTCATGTAGTTCCTCACTCCATCCTTCCACCTCATATTCGGTCTACCTCTCCCCCTCTGTCCCTTCACCTCGCTCTCGTACACCCTCTTAGTCATTCTCTCGCTTTCCATACGTTCCATATGGCCGAACCATCTCAAGTTGTTCCTTTTCACACTTTCCAGCACATCTACCTCCACACCACACCTCCTTCTTACTTCCTCATTAGTCTGTCTATCCCTCCATGTAATTCCGCACGCACTCCTTAAGTAATTAATTTCCACTGCTCTCACTCTTGGTCTGAGTCTCTCAACCAACGTCCATGCTTCGCTTCCGTAAGTCAGTGTCGGGATTACCACACTGTCATGCAAGGACTTCTTCACTTCCATACTGACCACCCTATTTCTTGTTACTGCTTTTAGCGTTCCTACAACCCTCTTCCCCTGTTGTACCCTCTCCCGCACCTCTTCATCCATAGTCCCATCTTTACTCAACACACTGCCCAGATACTTAAAAGAGTTGACGATCTCCATAGCCTGACCGTTCAGCTTCACCTCACACTCTGTGACTTCACCCCTTTCGAAGACCATAACCTTGCTCTTCCCCGTATTTACCTTCAAATTCCGTTTTTCGCACACTGTTCCAAACTCATTTACCAGACCCTGCAACTCCCATTCATTATCACTCATCAGAACTGTATCATCCGCAAACAGCAGTATAGGTAGCTTCCACTCAATTCCCTCCCTTTTCAGCGATACACCAACATCCACTGCTCTTGATAGTATTTCTTTCATAACTCCATCCATATATACAGTAAACAACCACGGGGACATCACACACCCCTGTTTCAAACCAACATTCAGGTCAAAGAACTCGCTCTGCTCACTCTCCACACGTACTGCCGCCTTTGCACCCTCATACATGCTCTTCACTGCTTTCAGCAACTTGCCCTCTACTCCGTATATTCTAAGTACTTTCCACAAACCTTCTCTATCCACTCTGTCATAGGCCTTCTCCAAGTCCATAAAGGCAACATACACCTTTTGTTTCTTCTCCAGATACTTCTCCACAACACAATTCAGGGTAAAAATCTGATCTACACATCGTCTTCCCTTCCTAAAGCCTCCCTGCTCGTCGCCTATCCATTTCTCCGTTCTCACTCTCACTCTCTCAATCACTACCCTACTGTATACCTTCCCTACTACGCTTAGAAGACATATTCCTCGGTGGTTACCACACACTCCTCTTTCCCCTTTGCCCTTATATAGGGGGATATATCAATCTGTATATACATTGTGATTTTGGTGTAAATCATTTCTCGTGTATTGCCATATATAATTTAAGCGATCTGTGATATAGCTAGTAGGCTGTATACTATTACCTGGTGAAAAGCATACTGAAAATATCTAACACCAGACATTTTATATTATTTAGATTAAGAGTGGCCTACTTTATTGAGTGTTCTTTTGCCTCTGTCTCTCTTCATTTCTTCCCATAGCTAAATGTAAAATTCCTGACTTGTTAGGAAACTATTACCTTCTTACCCTGGTGTATGCATGACAATTGACTTGGTCCTTGGAAAACATACATGTATAGACTGACATATTGAAGACAAAAATAAACAGCTGCTACTAGGAGAAGCAGTTCCAAGTTATTCTGCCAGAATCAATGGTTGTTGTTGTTGTTGTTCCCCAAGCTGCCTGGCCGAACAGCCCCAAGGCCCCGAGCAAGGCCAAGGCCATAACCGAGCGCCTCCGCAGAACCCTCCCTGCCGACCACAATAAAGCCTGGGTGACTGAAGCCGCGGAGAGCTGAGGAGGGCGCGGAAACGCCCGGGAAACCAAAGCCCCACCCAGGGCCCTGTGCCCCTCAGCAATTATGAAGAGAAAGTTTAGGGGCAAAGGAAAAATGTGACGCTTTGGCTTCCAATCTTGGTAGATTGGGAGGTCAATCCACGGAAGAGATGCCGTCACTTGAGAATCAATGGTTGACATGACCACTAACTGGGTGGCCGTTTTCTTAGTAACATCTCACTCAAGCGAGACTCTAACCCACGGTGTACAGTTACTCGGGCCGCAGTCCATTCGGGCTGCACCGCAGCCCATTCAAGCCGGGCTCCAGTCTGACCGCAGCATGCTTGAGCCGTGATATGATTGGGCCGCGGCATACTTGTTATTTGCTCCCCTGCTGGCAATATATGATGATGACAATAAGTCATGGGGGAGTGAGGTGGGCAAATTCCCCCCTCAACCTATTATTGTATCCCACGTCAGTCAAAATAGACGGGAACATGATCGTGAGCATACGAGTAATGTAAACAAAGCGGGCGATACGCCCGAATTCTACATGGGCGGCAGCCTGTGCGTTACACGGCCCAATTGTGCTGTGGCTCGAGCGTCATGGGACCCAACCCACAACACTTATGTGAAATTAGCTTGCTACAGTCTATTCGCTGTAAGTAGGCGGGAAATCATTACCTATAATCTCTGTAACTCAAAAATGACTGGAGTAATTGAGCTAATATTTCTACCATTTGGGAAGGGTCATCCAGAGAATAGGTGTGGAAATTTACAGCTCATTTACTCTATCCCTTCTTGAGTTACAGAGGATAGAGGTCATGATTTCTCGCCTACTTACAGCGAATAGACTTTAGTCAGGCACCTTACAGATGGTACCACCCTGACACAAATTTGGTACTTCAACTTCTGTATCTCAAAGCAAGGATGAGTGCAGAGGAATTAGTAGGTGGTAAGGACATTAATGTTAGTACTGTAGTTAGGATAGTGTTGGGGCTTGATCCATTGTATTTGAGTAATGTAATGAAGAGCATAAGAGTACAGTACAGTACATGGATATTCTGTAGAAAGTAACCATAAGTATATGCATTTATACTATAGAGTTTAGCCTAACCTAATTTCCACCACTTTTGATAACACTCAATATGTTGGTAGGAGTTATAGAAGATCTTATGCAAGTAATTAAATTATGAGAATGACTGTACTGTATTTTCTCTTGGTGTTTGCATATTTTGATTAGTGAGGTGTGCCTCTGTTTGGTTCCTTAGTCCAGTACATTGGTACCCTTCATGTAAAGTTTTATACTCTTAGAATATATGTTTTATATACTGTAAATACATTTGTAGTATTATCTGCAGGCATGAACAGCTACAATAATATTTTGTTCTGTATAAGCCCTTTAACTGCATTTACAGTATGCAATATTGCGAATGACATTGACAATTTAAAATAAAGACAGGAACATGCCATGTTTTTATGAGCTTGCCTATTATGTTATGTGGCACTTGAAAAAAGTTAACAATTTTACAATATGTTGTTGGTTTTAATAATTAAATGTATATACATATAATCCTATTGATTTTCAATATTCTTTTTACTACAAAAAGTGTATTGCATTATGATGTGTTTATAGAAAACCAATGCCTTACTGGCTTACAAGAGATTATGGTTTGTGTAGTAGGGCAAAGGGACATGAGAATACAGGAATCTGCAGAATGCTTACAGACTCATTCTTAGCAGATCCTTTACCTGAACTTGTAGCTAACTTGGAATGTCTAACAAAATCTTACTATGGGTACACTATTAACTAATGACCCAGTAATGGAGTACAGGATTAATGTGTGGCAAGTCTGGTTCACGTTATTTTTTGGCTTTACACCACTGCCCTTGGAATTTGTACTTCTGGTCAGGAGTGCCTGACTTTTTAAATTATGGGTGGAAACTAACCATAACAATAATGGTTGAAACGTGTGTCTAAGTGTCCTGTGTGTACTATCATTGACAAAAGTTTGTTCCCTAATATCTGCCACTGTGTGAATTTGAATCACCTGGGGGTCAACAAACGAAGCATTTATTTGGTGTAAATGACACTTCTTTCAGATGCTTAGTTTGTCGACTCAGTGGCTGGTTGGGAGAACAAACTTTTGTCGTTGATAGTACACACAAGAACGATAAGAATTGGTGTTACTGCTAACCATTAATTTATGTCCTTCCAAGATTGTTGCTACCTATTACTAGTAGTCCATGGGTACGCTACTCTTTTCACTCCAGCCTTCAGTAGACTCTTTTATGTATAAACTTCGGGATAGGATGTTAATCGTCATCAACCTTTATTGGCTTTGACAATATTGAACATAACTTTGTTTACAGCAAGCAGCCGGGTCCTGTAGTAGGTTTATTATTACTCTCTTTCTCTCTCTCGCTTTCATAATTTTTTGATGATACCTCAATGAAATAAACCGTTATTTTATCAAGTTTTGTCTTTAGAATGCAGTATGTGTTGTGGCCTGCAGCATGAAGTGAACCTCACATTCGTACCTATAGTCTATTCGCTGTAAGTAGGCGAGAAATCATGACCTCTAACCTCTGTAATTCAAAAAGGGGTAGAGTAATCAAGCTACTATTTCTACCATTTGGGAAGAGTCAGTCAGGGAATAGAATGTGGATATTTACAGCCAATTTGCTCTAGCCCTTTTTAAGTTACGGAGGATAGAGGTCATGATTTCTCGCCTACTAACAGCGAATAGACTATAGTATATAGCAGTCACAAATATATGTACAGTAGTGTAGAAGCGAATCCTTGATTTCTTTGTACAGTATTTTAAGGGGGTACTACTCGGTTTTTCTGTACCCCCTTCTCCCTCGTGTTTAGCATATTAGTTTTGAGGTTTTAAGACGTTTGTTCCGTTAGTTTGGCGATTTTGAGACCTTTCGCCTCATTTTTTTTTATCAATATTAAGACCTTGTATGCTCTTAATGTGTAGATTTTTTCCTGGCGAGGGATAGCGAGCCTCTAATTTTAGAAGAAGGGAAATTTTTCCTATCGACAAATGTAAAAATTTATCTTGAAAGGGGGTCTTTTTCTAAGCTTGATGGAGGTCTAGCGAGGAAACTCAAAAATATATTAATAAATAAATATATAGACCAAAAACCAAACATTACCCCCTTAAGCTGTAGAAAGTACTTTACAATTTATCATTTTAAGAGGATTATGTCTATGATATTGTTTTCTTTTAGCGCCTTTACAACAGTGAAATATATAGGCTAATAACTAAAGAAGCTATATTGTTTTTGATATATTGAAGACGTAATAAAAGTCGCTCTGAAAATAATATCCGCCGACATCAAATATATAGCTTTTAATTCCCAGATTCCAACAACGACATATCTCATCCTTTGTTGTTATTGTAGCAGCATTGGCGTTTGTCCCAACAATAAAGTTTATTTAGTGTTCATAAAAGACAGGGAGCCGGGTGGGTTAAATGTTGGAGAATGTGAATAATGTCCAATATCGGTGATCCTTTGTCTCTGTTTGGAGTTAGGGGATACACAAGTATACATTATTATTATTATTATTATTATTATCATTATTATTATTATTATATTTGACTAGGAAATATTTTATTGATTTTACTTTGTTTAGCGTTACTACTAATCAACTATTATTTATACTACTACCATACGGATTCCCTTCACCAGCCTTATGAGGGCTCCGGCCCAGTAGGCTGACAAATTACATTTTCTCTCTCTCTCGCTACCATACGGCTTTTAGTTGTAGTGGTAGTAGTAGTAGTGGTGGTGGTAGTGGTAGTATTAGTAGTATGTGGTACTCTCAGAATGGGGATTAACCCAAGAACTGTGAAGGTCCTCAATTTAGTCTGTAGCGAGTTTTTTTATTTATTTTTTTTTACCCATGTAAAAAAAAAAAAAAAATCTCAGTACAGAATCAATTGAGGACCTTCATCGTTCACGGGTTAAGGATCTCATAATATGTTTTGTCTAGATTGAAATTAAATTGTGTTTTATCTATCTCATATATTTTAATGTGATAGGTTCTATTGCCTGCAGCAATAAGTGGTGTATATTTGAATTTATAATTTTGACACGTCCTTGTAATATTTTGAAACAATTCCTTAACCCCTTTAGTACCGAGTTGTCCTTGTCATTGTAATCTGGATATTATTAGACGATTTTATCCGCTTAGGGGGGACTTGTAGCAATTAAAATGCTTCAAACTCTCTCGATTATGAATGTTAAATACCACGGTTTCCTCCTAAGCTGCATAAAATTGTCTAAATATTGCTGGAATAACACAATATACATCCTCGGTAAGGAAGGGGTTAATACTTATACCAGTCAGTGCTTTCCTTCAATGTTCATTGTGTCAACTTTTTCATAAAGTAGTGGACCAGCTATTTGTGCAGATGATTGTAGCATAAACTCAACTAAGCTTATTGTTAGTAATGATAATTCACGCAACTATCACACCTTGAATAGAATTACTTTCATAGACTGACTTCAAGCCATTTTTTTCAATCTGTTAACTGTCTTCGTGGTGCAATGCATAAGTGTGTTGATTTTTGGTGTGAGCATCCTAGGTTCGAATCCCCGGACTGCCACATGTTTCATTAATCGAGTTTAGGAGTAAACTTGGTTGGTGGAGAGAACCTAATAATTAACTGTGTTGGTGGTGTAATGGTTTAGATACTTATGTTCTGGGTGTGGTGTCTTGAGTTTGAATCCCGGGAGGACCATATGGAACCAGATTAACTTGCTCATGTAGTAGTGTACACCCTATGTGGTGGATTGTGTTCTTTTATTTCATAAATTTTATTTTAGTAAGCGTTGTTTCCACATAGCGATTTTGATAAGTTGTTTTGACTTTATATTGTCTTTGTCCCAGTTTTGGTTTGCTTTGTTTGCAAGTTTTACATTTTAATTAATTAGTTTATTCAAGTACATTGGGGTTTGTAATTGATGATTAATGTTAAGAACAGGGTGTTACTTATTTTCAAGTTAGGTTCTTCCAAGTAATTTGTGGTATCATGTATATTGCTATAATTGGTTTATTTTCAGCTGATGGTAAATTGCCACGTCCGTCCTCTCCTTGATTACCCAGCTATTATGAACAATTTGTAGCGAATATGATGTTAATTATAAAAAACTGGGTATTTATATGATGCAGAGACAAAGTATTTTAATATTTGTTCATTAGGTATAACAAAATCAGCTGCTAAGAAAATTAATTTACCCTCAGCTGGAAAAGCAGACTATATTAACCCTTTCACGCATTTATGACGCAGAGGTTGCCAGATTAACAATAAGAAATAGAGTTGTCTCACTCTTATAATTACCTCTCCAAAATTTGTTTTCTGCCCACAGCTAATTCAAAGACAACTGCAGAGGTTGAAGTAACTAAACTAAAGGTTTCTAAATACCCCTGATGGTAACAAAGGCTTTAAAGTATCCCCAATAGGCTCAAAATTGCGTCATATGTCAGAGAGGGTTAACATTAATCATCAATTACAAACCCCAATATACTGTACTTGAATAAACTAATGAAAGCATATGGTCCTCCCGGGATTCAAAATCGGGACACCACACCCAGAACATAGCACCTAAACCATTACACCACCAACACAGTTAAAGGCTTATAATATTATATATATAATATTAGGAACACTCCGAAACTGATCCCTTCCTAACAGTACAACAGCCCTTACGATCTGTGATGTATATAGCCAACTTAGTTTTAAGGGGAGATTTCCACTTGAGGGATTTTTTCTGGACCCCTTTCTCTCTAATGTTTAGCCCCATTGCTATTTAGATTTTAAGACGCTCGCCCCCTTTAGTTTGGCAATTTTAAGAACTTTCACCCCATTTCTGTCAATTTTAAGAACTTTCGTGCCATTTAGGTGTCAATTTTTTCCTGGCGAGCGAAAGCGAGCCTGTAATTTGAGAGGAACCGGCCTTCGGCCGGGAAATTTTTCTAGCGAAAAATGTACAAATTTATCTTGAAAGGGGGTCTAGGGGGTGTAATTTTAAGCTTGATGGAGTTCTAGGGAAGAAACTAAATACCTCCCCTTAACTTTGACATGTCTAGGTTACCCCAACTTTTACGGTGTTTTTCTCCTCCATTTATACTTTTAGGTGATTTTAACCCCCACTCCCCGGTATGGGGCTTGTTCTTATTCTGATGCACCAGGACGTCTCATTGAGGATCTACTTTTCAAATCTCCCATGTGTTGTGTTAAGGGAGCCCACCTCGCTTTTTTTCTCTTTCTCTCCCTCTCTCTTTGGCTTGTATCCATTCGGCCCCATTCAGCCTACGGTTTTAGGACGTTTACCCCCATCCAGGTGTCAATATTTTCCTGGTGAGCGGTAGCGAGCCAGCATATATAGATTTTTATTTTGCAGCAAGCTAAACTTGTACATTTTTCGATAGAAAAATTTCTCCGGCGATGCCGGATATCTCCATACAATGTTGGCTCGCTATCGCTCGCCAGGAAGAAATCAACACCTGGATGGGGATAAACGTCTTAAAACAGTTGGCTGAATGGGGCCGAATGGATACAAGCCAGAGAAAGAGAGAAAAGGAAAGAAAGACAAAAAACAAAGCAGGTGACCCCCTTAATGAAGGTCACCACACTTTGTATACTTTTGTTCACTCTACTTCCTCTGCAATTGATCTTACTTTGGTATCGGCTGAGGCGACATCGCTTTTTACTTGGTCTGTTGTTGCTGACTATTTTACTAGTGACCATCACCCTATACTGTTGACTCCCGCATCTCCTAATGCGACAAGTCAGTTGGCCAGGTATAACCTTGCTAAAGCTGATTGTGACACTTTTAGTTATCTTTCAGCTGGCATTGGGGTTTTTCATGATGATGTCTCTCCACACGATAATGATATGTTTTTCAAGGATTTTCTTTATTCCTTTGCTGAATGTCCATGGGTGGTTTGAGGTGTTTAACCCCTGTCTATCGGGGCCGGACTTAAGTCCGTCTCAAAATCTAGACTATGTGGCGGGGCCTGACTTAAGTCTGTGTGCAATTTTGGCGCAATATTGGCTCTGAGAGAGAGAGACGAGCGACGGGAGGAGCGTAGGTTACCTCATGACCGCTCGCCACGGCCGCCGTGGGCCTACTGACATGTACTCCACACTACTCCACCCTCCCTCCCTCGCTACACACGTAATTATGTAACGAAATGACCGTATTTTATCGATTTTGCCCTTCGGTTGCACGATCGTTGCAAGACAACCAGTGATCGTAGAAGGATGGTTCTGGTGTCATTGGAAAGCTCAATTTACGCCCTTTCAGGGATACATAATTGTATTACGCTCTGGCTCTTGTTTATGCATGAAAAAGAGCACGGAAACAAGGCCATTTATGGTTAAAAAAAAAATGCTGGGCGGCACGGTGAAATATACTCCACCACTCGCTCTTATTGTGTTAAGGACCAAAGGCTATAGTACATGGGTGTTTTGGGGAATTTTGGACCAAAGGTTATAGTCAATGAGTATTTAGGTGTGCTTTAAGACCAAAGGCTGTAGTCCATCTGAGTTTTGAGGTGTTTTTGGACCAAAAGCTATAGTCCATGGATGTTTTGGGGTGTTTTTGGACCAAAGGTCCATGGGTATTTAGGGGTGTTTTCGGACCAATCACTATAGTCCAGGTGTTTTGGAGTGTTTTTGGACCAAAAGCTATAGTCCATGGATGTTTCAGGGTGTTTTTGGACCAAAGACTATATAGTCCAAGGATATGAGTGGGAGCTGCGGCAGTGACCACTCATCCTAATGCTCACTGTCATGTCGCAGATCTCCAAGATACACTATTCCAAGACCATCGGTGAGTGACGTTATTTAATTATTATCGCACTTCTTTGATTATATCTTGCAAATCTTAGAAATATCCAATTTTGACAAGATACCTCTGTATCACAGGAAAAAATGTTTCCCATATAATTTCTGCAGTTAGTGAGTGGCACCCAAAAGGGACGGGTGGGCGAGGCTTGTTGAGTCTTGGCAGGTAATGCATCTTTGGAGAAGGGAGATCCTGAGTAAAACCCTTTTGCAAATGTTTTTTTAGCCAAGTTGGAGACAGAAGTACTTGGCCATAAAAGATGCCCTACTGTTGACTCATGGTGCACTGACTCTTTCAGAGGAGTGACTCTCCCTCCTTCAGAATTACTGTGGAGTAGATATAGGCTGTACCACTGCCTGAGGGACTACTGTAGCCCTTTAAACAAACTAGCAAACAAAAAATTATACCATAACCGTAAGAGTAAAGTTTTAAGAATTTTGCAAATGTTCACATTATAATGGCATATAAAGTTTATAAGTATCCCTAGATTGCTACTAAGGCAGAGTATTGATCATTCCAGCCATATGAGGGTCCAGGTTCAGTAAGCTGTAGAAAAACAGTTCTTGCATTCATCCATTCAAAGTACTGTAATGATGATAAATTAAACGCAATATAATTTTTGTTTTAACGATTAGTTTAACCAGACCACTGAGTCACTGCGTGAGATTCTTATAGGGCTGGCAACACAATATAAATAATTTCCCCTATGTCACAGGTGGTTTGATGGGCATCCGTGGGACGGAGGGTGTGGACGGTGAGCCTCTGGTAGTGGGTGTGGCAACCCTCCTGCGTCAATACCACCAGGACCATACTCTACGCTTCATTAGACTCATAGCGCAGTACATCACCTCTCACACTGCCTTAGGGTAAGATCACACATCCTATAATTTGTTATATTACAGGTTCGAGTCACATGACAAAAACACAAAAAGAAGAAAATTAAGAAAACTTAACATAATTCTGTAGGGCTATCTTGTCTAAAAGTAATATATAAAAAAATTAAGGTATAATAGCTATGAAAAGAAGCCAAAGAGTAGGACGACGAGGCAAAGACAGATAAACAAAATTAAGACAGAAAAACCCAGTGGGTAAAGTAAAACCTGGAATAATATGTATGTACTGTACAGTATGTATATACAGTACAGTACTCAGGCACGGTGGTGGCCGACTCAAGACAGAGACCGAACAGAAACAACATGTAACGTTACAATTCGTAGGGTCCGGGACCACTGCCGCGTTCCCTCGCCCTTTGTACGTCTCGTCGAGTAGGAGAATTTTACAAGAGGAGGAGGTTTCCTAGCCTATGCTAATAAAAGTATTTTTTTATGGCACTAGTACTGTAGTAATAATGGTGGTACCACAAGTAGTGTATAGTTGTAAGCTAAATTAAGCATTCATTACTTAACTTTTCATAACTTATAAGCACCTAGCTTCATAAATCATGATTGTGTTCTTTTATTTATAAATTATTTTACTTAAGCGTTGTTTCCACATAGTGATTTTGATTAGTTGTCTTGTCTTTTTACTGTGTTCGTATATGTTTTGGTTTGTTTACTTTGCAAGTTTTACATTATAATCTATCTTACTGGTATCTGCTAAATTTGTTCAGCTTAAGAAGGACCCTGGAGATCAATAGTTGAGTAACCTCCCTTTCTCTTACAATAGCAGCCGAGCATCAGACTTCCCCCACGAGGTGACAACAGGCCTGGCAGTGCTACAAGAAGTGGCTCACAAGTTGTTTCTGCCCCTCAAGACTCTCTCACTGTATATACCCGATCATCTTATGGCCATCCACACCGGATAGTTCGCATAGATTCTGACACATCCTGTCTTGAGTCACTTACTGCTGCATTGACCGACTGCTCGTAAATCATAATATGTATATATGTATGTATTTACTCAGGCCCATTCCACACTGTTTTTTGCTGGGGGTGGCCGACTCAAGACAGTGGTCGATTTGTTCCCCTCCTGTCCTTCCCTATCTATCTGTTGATGTTGTTGTTGTTGTTGTTCCCCAAGCTGCCTGGCCGAACAGCCCCAAGACCCCGAGCAAGGCCAAGGCCATAGCCGAGCGCCCCCACAGAACCCTCCCTGCCGACCACAATAAAGCCTGGGTGACCGAAGCCACTCCATGGTGGGGAGCTGAGGAGGATGCAGAAACGCCCGGGAAACCAAAGCCCCACCCAGGGCCCTGTGCCCCTCAGCAATTATGAAGAGAAAGTTGAGGGGCAAAGGAAAAATGTGACGCTTTGGCTTCCAATCTTGGTAGATTGGGAGGTCAATCCACGGAAGAGACGCCGTCACTCGAGATCTAGATAATATTTAAGTAAAAGGAACAGTCAGAGTAAGCTATGGGTATGGCAGAGATCGCTCAGTTCTCACTCTGATAGACCAGCCCATTACCATCCTCTAGTTCTGTTTGGTTTTGTTGTTGTTGTTGTCGTTGTTCCCTAAGCTGCCTGGCCGAACAGCCCTGAGTCCCTAAGGAAGGCCATGGCTACGGTTTTAGTGTTGTACTCCTGTCCTATCTTTTCCGCTTCTCTTCTCTATTCTTCTTAACTGTCTTGATAGCGTAATGCTTAGTGTGCGGAATTTTGGTGTGAGTATCCTAGGTTCAAGTCCTTGGAGTACCGCATGTATTCATTACTTTAATTGAATTCATTAATTTGGTTTATTTGTAAGTTATTTGGTGGGTGGGTGAAAGAAAATAGAAAAAAAATATGAATTTCTCTATGAGACGCTTCATCTTTTCTCTCTCCTCCCGCAGGCAGGAGAGGTGATGGGTGGAGAGGAGTGGGTGGGTCTGCTGTTGGAGAAAATTGTGGAGGTCCTGAGTGGAGAGGAGCTGGAGGTGGAGAGAGAGGAACAGGTCTTCCACGCGGCCACACTCTGGCTCCACCACGCCTACCAGGCCAGCGCTCCACTCTTCCACAAGGTAAGTTGGAGGGTTAAGAGGATTTTTTTTTCTGAAAGATTAATGGAAAATACAGTACTGAGAATATAATTGATAAAGCCTATGACTGAATTGATAGGAAAGACCGATGGAATATACAGCACTGAGAATATAATTGATAGGAAAGATTGATGGAAAGTACTGAGAATATACAGTAATTATAGAGTACGTTAAGTGGTAATTTGCTGGAAGGAGTGAAGAGCATATATGAGGGTACAAGGTCGGCAGTGTATATAGAGGATGAACAGAGCAAATTATTTATGAACAGAGCAAATTATTTTATCTGAATGTTGGATTCAAGCAGGGGTGTGTGATGTCTGCATGGTTGTTCGAGTCCTTGGAGTGCCACATGTATTTGTTGATTTCATTAATTGAGTTTAGAAGTGAAGTTGGTTGGTGAAAAAAATATGAATATACAGTATGTTTATTATCTCCCTGTTAGGTGCTGGAGTGCGTTAGACTGGCGTTGGTAAACCCGTACTACCTGGTGGACGTGGCGGAGGGAGAGAGTGCCGTGCGGTCATCACCAGAGTGTAGGGTGGTTGTGGAGGAAGCTCGTATATATCACCTACTACCTGACCGTAGACACCACCTGGCATCACCGCGTACACGACCACGACGCAACACCAACACCACCATGGTTAGTCAAGTAGGTGCATCGCCATTTATGCTCTAGACTATAATAATAATAATAATAATAATAATCTATCTATCTATCTATCTATCTATTGCCAGACGCCTTACTCCCCTTACGAGGGTGGCCATACACAGAATGCCTCCAAGCGAACCTATTCCCTGTGAGAGGGACAACCCGAGCCAGTTTAGTGAAGGACTTACAGGATTTACCACTCCATATTAGATCCGTCCGACTCCGAGGCCCTCTGTGTATCTTGTTAGCACTATTTTTCTACAGTGGTGTTCGGCTAATCCACCCACTAACCTGCCTTACCCTTAGGTAAGCAGTACGGATTTGTATCAGGTTTACTCCCCTAGATAGGTTGCCAACCAAGACTGACGAGTCCCATCCACCCGGATTTGTATAAGGTTGTCTCCCCTAGATGAGTTGCCGACCAAGGCTAACGAGTCCCATCCATCCAATAATAATAATAATACAATAATAATAATAATAATTATAATGTAAAACTTGTAAAATAAACAAACCAAAACTTGAATGAACACAGTAAAAAGACTAAACAACTTATCAAAATTGCTATGTGGAAACAATGCTTAAGCAAAATAATAATTCTTTATAAATAATAATAATGATAATATGCTGGTATTTTATTTGTCATGAGCGCCAATTGACCACTTGCGAGTTTCTGGCTATAAGGAAGTTCGGCCTGTAAACATCAATAATAAACACAAATACAGTAATTTTGTAGGTTTCTGATGGATAAATAGTATGTTGAATTGGGTTTTATGTATTTATAAATGTACTAAAACCGTATTATAGCTGGTTATTCTGCTAAATATTTATGTCTACAGCTCCAACTTCCTTATAGAATGAAACTCGCAAGTGGTCAATTCTCCAAGTGGATTCACGAGCGCCACATTATCCTTATACAATGTGTATTTTTTCCCATTTTTTTCTCTATCTTTCATCTAAGTATATTCAAAGTTTATAGTCATCAGTAACTCTATGTGTGCACTTCAGTATCATAAGCCTTTAGAAATATGAGTGACTTCAATTCCTTCTTGGAAGTGTTAACGCTAGTGTCGGCTTAAAGCCGCTATCACACGGACAACTTTCGCTAAGCATAACAGTGTTTCACTGAGCAAATTTGGCCTAGCAGCTTGGCGTAATTATCACACGGTACCGAGCAGTTTTGCCGAGCAAAGTGAAACGCATGAAGACCTATCATGAATTACTGACAAAAAATATGTATGTATATACAGTACTCAGGCACATACCCCATTGCTGGGGGTTGCCGACTCGAGACAGAGCCCAAACAGAAACCTTTACAATTTTAATTCTTAGGGTCCAGGGACAGGATTATTAATTATCAAGAAACTTTATTGAAAGGATGGTACTGTAGTAATGATATTGTTCATCCATCTTTAACCCTTACTGTACCAGCGACGGTATGCAGCCGTTAATAATAAAGTCACTCATCAGTACCAGCGACCGAAGATCGCCGTCAGTATTATACGGTCCTTGTAACTGCCCGTATCGAGTGGTACCAGGTACCGTGACTGGTACGCACTGTTCTGAGACCTTGGCAACATTTCTCAGCCTGGATCCAAGCCTGTGGGAGCTAGCTAGGACAGTATTCCTCTAACTTTCGGGGTGAGAGGGTATTCTCTCTTTACTGTGAAGCCATTGACTCTGAAGCCATTTTGGCCATAATGCCTGGTACTGGAGGGTACATTTATAGTAATACCCTCTGGTACAGTAGGGGTTAAATACAGGTATAAACTAGAAAAGTGAGGAAATACTATACTGATATAATAAAGCTAAAACTGGTACCCTGCCAAGGGCTGCCTTTATTTAGTTCTTTATTTTGAGATCGGACTGGATTACCTAAGGCATGTGCCTGAGTATATATATATACAGTATACAGTATATACATACCTGTAATAATAATAATAATAATAATAATAATAATAATACTTTATTTCAGACTCACACAGTACAGAGGGGACCATACTGGGGTCCATATATACCTTACAGTAACATAAACAAGGCGTCGGAGATGATGATGATGATAAATATATATAAGCTACTGTACATAGGCTACATAAAATAAAAAGAAATTAAATAATACAGCTTGCTATCATGTAGTTCACAGCACTGCCTCAACCAAAAACAGTGGTCATCAACTACTGGGTTACCAAAACCACTGTCCTAATTGTATACAGTACCATGCCTCACATCATTTAGCTTCCGGTACAGTATGTTGCTACAGTACAGTATAGGAATACCGGTACTGTACTGCACTATGAGGTTCAGTACCGGTATGCTAATTCTGTAGAGTAGCAGACCTGAAATCATTACTTAAGGTTAAATATAGAGCAACTTCCTCCAGTGTGCCTGGATCCTAGAGGTGTACACTATGCTTGGAGTTTGTAGCATTTTAATGATACTGTTCTCAGAAGTGTTAAGGCTCTGAATGAATTTAAATGTTAGCTTTCTAATGAGTGCTTGGTAACAGTGTAAGTTCATATAGACACATAGCGTACTTGTACTCTCATATTTTGAGAGCCCCAGAAACATTTTCATGATATTGTGATATGAGATACTTAGTCTATTTACTGTCATTTTCTTATAGTTCCACCATAGTTGTGCTGTATACATTGGTGAGCAGTAGGAGTTGAACAATGTTATTTTTGTATCCCATGTGCACATATGAAATGTTCTTAATATTGAATTTCCCTGCATGTAAAGTTGCCTTCGCTGATGACCCATATACTCATCATCTGAGCGATCACTTGAAATATAGTGTCCTAGATACTTTACTTTACTTACTTCTTCTATAATTTCTTCATGCAAATGGAATTTAGGTAGCTTTGATTTCAATAGGTTAGATTTAAATATGATATTGTTCTTTATAGGATTAAATTTGACTGAATGTTCAATTCCAAGCGGAGTATGGCTACTGTGTGCTGGTGGCCGTGGGGTCCTCCTTCATGTTGGTGTGGAAAGCTTTCAAGGTCAGGTCACAGTTTATGCAGTTGTTAACACCATACACTCCCTTGATTGATAGGGCTAGGGCATACCCTTGTTACAAGGATTTTTATCGGACATTTGCCACGAATCGCTAGACCTGAGTGTCCAAACTATTTAAGTATGCCCCGATTTATGATATTATTATAGGTTTTTAAGTGATTGGGTTTGAGTTTTGGCTGGTCTGAGAACGCATTCCCCATTTACCCCATTAATTTTAGGGTTCGATATACAGGTCTCCTACGCTATCCGATGCCCCAATTTACGATAGTAAATGGCTGGTCCGAAAATGGATCCCCATTTACCCCATGAATTTTAGGGTTCACTATACAATTTTTTGTATTCAAGATCGGGTTTTCAGGAACGTAATCCAATCGTATATCGAGGGAGACCTGTAGCATAGAGGAAAAACTTATGGCACAGGCAAAGGGAACAAGGTTGGACGTAGTAGCCTGGAAGTGTTTCCGTCATGGCCTTTAGTAGGGGTTTCACAGGAGGATGGGTGAAAAGATGCAAATCCGTGAACGTGGGTAGAGTTGCACCAAGAAAGACGTGACATCGACCTTTCGGTTTGATTTTGAAAATATAAACCTGACAAGGGAGGCAGCTCTGAACAAGACTGCCTGGAGCGCTACCATTAGGATATGAGACCGGAACTGCACTCTGTCTTTGAATTTATGTATGTATGTACAGTACAGTGGTCCCTCTCATTTAGCGATTTCATTAGTCTCGCCAAACCATCGCCAAAGGTGAATTTCGCCAAACGCGAATAGTACTTTAACCCGTACAGCCCCAACGACGCGCCTGACGCGTCGGCGATGTATGTAACGCACAGCCCCAGAGACGCGCCTGGCGCGTCACCCTAATTGCGCCGACCGTAACCTCAGGTGTAGCCACTCAAGAGGGCTCAGATTTGTATGGGAACTGTATACGTATCCCATGCAACCGTGCCGATGGTTGAAAACTCTCATTCCACGTGCATGTGCGCGAGCGCGCAATAACCTGTTTTTTTGGGGTAATTGCCTTAAATTTTTTACTCTTGTAAAATATGTTTTCGGGGCTCTGTAGGACCATTCTTTAAGCTTTTTGAGCGTTTTTTTGTGGTTTTTCCTTCATTCCTAACCCATTCGCTATTGTTTCTGGAATAAAAAAAAAATTGAAAACCGGTCGGGTTCTGGTGAACAAACATTACAAAACTAGCCGGGGCTGGACGGGTTAAATGGGAAAATTATCCATTAGTGTTTGACAAGGCCCGAGTTCACCCTTTTGGGCCTTTTCAAACCGCCCGCCATGCGCATCGTCGATCGCCGACACACTCGGCGCCGTCTGCTTACTCTGTTTTTGCTAGAAGACATAGGCCTAGCCTATATATCTCCACAAAGAATTGACCTAACCTAGGTTCGATGTATATCAGGCAGCAGAATTCATTGTTATCTTGTGAATAGTCTTATTGATAAGGAATAACCACATAACCTTAGCAACAAGTTGCTAAGTCACTAGCTAGCCAGACCAAGAAATGGTCTAACCTAGCTTAGATATACAGTATATCAGGAGGCATAAATCACTTTTACCTTGTGAATGGTGAAGACTAGAATTTTCTATACCAACTGCTTTTCGATTGAGCAAAATAATGAAATTGGTTTTGGATCTGTGGGCACTTCTTTGATTAATTATATTGATCGATTGGGCCCCTGAGTTAGCTGATGCGCGCGTGTGTGTTTGTGTGTCGCGGACTGTTCGGCACAATAAACAAAGCAAAACACAAGAGATATGAGGTTCACAAATCGGTTTGGTCAAGATTACTCTGTTAATATACGTTTATGAAATATACCTGGGATATTCTCGCTATCCAAGCAGCTCAGTTAGGGTTTTGTGAGTAGGCCTAAGCCTATCTATAGCCTAGCCTCGGCCTAAGAGTAACTCTCAATACGGCGCTCTACTGTAGCCTACATGAAACATTAACAGCAATAAAAAAAGACAATAGATAATAGATAACAGATTGTATTTACGATGAATTATTTAGAGTTAGGCCTGGTGAGACTAGCTTGCGGGCGGCGCATTCTGGGCCGACGCCATTCCGTGACGTCAGCATTCTCGGCAAAAGTGTATTTGAAGTGCCAAATTCGGATTCTGGTACCATATCCAACCTATCGCCAATACTGTGTTTCGCCAAGCTGAAACCCGCTAAACGCGAGGGACCACTGTATGTACAGTAGTATGATCATCAGGGTCATGAAGAACAAGGAGAGTGTCGTGAGGGAGGCCATGGACAGGGATAGGGGTGTAATCTTGTATGGAGATATAGAGACTCATATGAATGATAATGGAGTGAGAAAAGTGAGGGATATGGAGACAGTGAAGGAGGTCTTGAAAGGTGTGGATGAGGACGAATATGGATGGGAAGGGCAGGTGGAGGAGGTCAGTAGGATAGGTAGATATAAAAGGGGAGAGATGAGACCTATAAGGGTACAGTTTAAAACTAGGGTAGTGGCGGAGACTGTGGCAAATTTTAGTTGGAGGCTAAATACAAATGATAAACTGAAACACATAAGACTAAAGAAGGATTTGAGTATAGAACAAAGGAAAAAAATTAAGGAATTACAAGAAAAGGCTGACGAAAATAATGGAAAGTTGGATGAGGAGGATAAGAGAAATTTTTACTGGAGAGTGAGGGACGGAAAAGTGAGGAAGTGGTTTATAAGAGTAGAAGGGAGGGGGAGATCAGGGAGGGGAGAGAATGTGATGGGAGTTGTGATGGAGGAGGAGAACGGGGTGGAGGTGTCACAGGGGGAGACAGGAGACAAAGAGGCAGACCCAGTAGTGCTAACAGGGGTGTAGGGTACGGACTGGAGGAGCGGGATGGTGTAATTGCTGAAGGAATGGTAGATGGATTAAGGATTATGTTTAGTAATGTGGATGTGTTTACCCAGGACAAGAAAAGAGAACTGATATGTAGGTTGAAGGATGAAGAGGAAAAACCTGATGTCATAGCCCTACAGGAAGTAAGACCAAAAAATGTTAGAATTGAAAGGGAACTGGTGGAATATAGTTTGGAGGGTTTTGAGTTATATGAGAGAAATGCTATTAGAGCAGAGGTTGGAAGAGGACTGTTTATTTATGTAAGAAAAGAGCTCAAGGTTAATGAGGTGGATATGAGACAGCAGTATTGTGAGTATTTGTGTATTGAAGTAAAATGTGTAAGAGGATCAATTCTAATTGCCTCTATATATAGAAGCCCAAATAATAGCAGGGGAGAGGATGATAACCTACTGAAAGCAATGGAGGAGATAGATAATAGAGAGAACAAATATAAAATTTTGATTGGAGATTTCAATTTGCCAAGGATCAACTGGGCAAATTGTACTACTCCAGCGGGACAGGGTAGCCTGGAAAATAAGTTTATAGAGAAAGTGAGAGATTGTTTTTTAACGCAACATATTGTAGAGATGACAAGATATAGAGATGGACACAGGGAGTGTACTTGATTTGATTTTTAGCAATGAAGAGGATATAGTGGAACATGTTAATGTGGATAGCCCTATAGGTCGTAGTGACCATGCCTGTATAAGCTTTAGTTGTAACATTAAATCAGAGAGGGATAATAGAAGCAATAGAAAAATATACATGTATGATAGAGCAGATTATGAGCTGCTGAGACGGTGTTTGGACATTGACTGGGGGGAATACTTGAACGGTGAAGACGCTGAAGGAATGTGGAGGAAAATTAGAGCCAAACTGGAGAATGCTGTATCCAAAAGTGTACCAGTAAGGGAATACAGTATAAGGATAAAACAAAATTGAGGAAAAGAACTAACCCAGAATTGCCAATGAAAAGAAAGCTTTGGATATTGATTAGAAGAAAGAAACGATTGTGGGAAAGATTAAAATTGTTAAAAAAGAACAGGGGGACTAGTATAGAGGCTAAGGAAGTGGATCTGGAACGCAGACAAATAAACAATAAAATAAGGTGGGAAACAAGGAGGGGGGTGAAGGAGAGGGAGAGAGAGATAGCTAGAAATGTGAAGGATAATCCAAAAATATTCTGGAAGTACATTCAGGAAAAGTTAACAAGAAGAGTAGGGATCCCAGAGCTGGTAGGGGGGTTGAATGATGGGAGTAGAGCGGAGACTGATAAGGAGAAAGCAGAGGTGCTGGGGAAATACTTTGGGGGGGTACTAACAGTGGAGTCGGAGGATGCAGTGCCTACTATTCCCATCAAACAGGCACCGGCACTAGAACTAATAGAGTTTTCCCATGCTAGAATAAGAAGGGCTATAGAAAAAATGAACAGAAGTAAGTCACCGGGACCGGATGGGATTCACCCAAGAATCATAAAGGAAGGAGGGGAGATGTTAGTAGAGCCATTGAAAATGTTATTTGAGGTATCGTTTAATACAGGACAAATCCCGATGGACTGGAGAGAGGCGAACATAACAGCTATATTTAAGAAGGGAAAGAGAAATGACCCAGGGAATTATAGACCAGTCAGTTTGACAAGTGTTGTGTATAAACTAATGGAAACGGTAATTCGAGAAGGAATAATGGATCATATGAAGTCAAACCAACTTTTCAGTGGGAGACAGTTCGGATTCTTGCCGGGGAGGTCGACGGTACTACAGCTAATTAAGGTGGTAGATGATTGGATGCAAATTCTAGAAGATGGTGATGTAATAAACGTGGTATATTGCGATTTTATGAAGGCCTTCGATAAGGTCCCACATAAAAGGTTAATAGAGAAAGTTAGAAGCTATAATATAGGGGAGAAATGTGTGAAATGGATAGAAGCCTTCCTGAAAGATCGGAGACAGAGGGTACTGGTGAATGGAATAGGCTCGGGGTGGAGGGAAATTACAAGTGGGGTACCTCAGGGATCTGTGTTGGGACCACTGCTGTTCGTTATATTTATCAACGACTTGCCTGAAGTTATAACTAATGGAAGTGAGGTATACCTGTATGCGGATGACACTAAACTGTATAGAAGAGTGAGGAGTAAGGAAGATATGGGTTTGCTTCAAGGAGATGTGGAGGGCATGAAGGGATGGTCTGAGCATTGGTTAATGCCTTTTCATCCAAAAAAATGCAAGTACATGCGGATTGGGACCAGCAAGATAGACAAGGTAGGATACAGTATGTATGAAGCGATGGAGGAAGTGAGTGCAGAAAAGGATATAGGAGTAGTGATAGACAATAAGTTAAATTTCTCAGAACATTTAGCGGAAAAGATAAACAAAGCCAATAGAATTGTAGGGCTGATAAGGAGGACATTTGTGTCACTTGACGAAGAAATCTTCAGGAATCTCTATACAGCGCTGGTTAGGCCGCACCTGGAATATGCGAACCAGGTGTGGGCTCCATATATGGTAAAGGATATAGAAGCAGTGGAGAAAGTGCAGAGGAGAGCTAGCAAGCTGGTACCAACGTTGAAGAACGCGGGCTATGAGCAGAGGTTGAGGACACTGGGGCTTCCGACACTGGCATATAGGAGAAAGAGAGGGGATATGATAGAGACTTTTAAGATAGTGTCAGGAAAGTACGATGAGGATGTGTGTGAAGGTATCTTCTTGATGCGGGAGGGAACAAGAACGAGAGGACACTCTAAGAAAATTTACAAAGAAAGAAATAGGCTTGAGAAGGCAAAGAACTCATTTTGTGATAGAGTGGTAAATGAGTGGAACGCACTGCCCCAGTATGTAGTCGATTCCGAATCAATAAGGGAGTTTGAAAGTAATCTTGATAAAGCATGGGGAAGACAAGATTTGAAGTTTGATTATAAAACAAAAATACAGAATAGTAAAAATGTTGCGTCTGCTACCGCCGCCGCCAACACCGTGAACGACCGCAGCAGTGCAAGCACTGGTACTGAGCTGGATACACAGGCATAGTTTGCCTTTTTCCAGAGGATCTACTGTAAGAAAATGATGCAAGGTGTCAATGATGATGATGATGATGATGGAAGACTGGTAGGATGTCTGTACTCATCTACTGTAATTGTAGTACATTATACTTACAGTATCTTACAGTAGATCCTCTGGAAAAAAGGCAAACTAGGCCTGTGTATCCAGCTCAGTACCAGTACTTGCACTGCTGCGGTTGTTCACGGTGTCAGCAGACGCAACATTTTTACTATTCTGTATTTTCGCTTTGTAATCAAACTTCAAATCTTGTCTTCCCTATGCTTTATCAAGATTACTTTCAAACTTCTTTACTGTACTAGAGCCTATGCTCGTGTTGTCCTGTCTCTCTCTTTACATTTATCCAATTTTGTTTTAAAAGTTTGAATTTTTGTGTGTGTATGTACGGTATGTATGTAAGCTAAGTGTGTATGTGTGTTCATGTGTATGTGGTACTAACAAAAATATATGTTGGCATCTTTTGGAGACTTTTGAAAGTTGTTTGAATCTTACATCTAATAGTCCAAGCATACCAATTAACATAGATCATATAATAATCAAATCAATCAATCAATAAATATACAGTACACTAAAATGTGGTAGCCTACCGTACTGTATATTAGTTTCATTGATTTCATTACTGTACAGTACTTAGGTTTATTTGTAAGTTAATTGGTAGGTTGGTGATAATAATATTATGAATATAGTTATAATAAGATAATCAATAAGTAAATAAATAATAGAATGTATCACTAATATAATACTGTCTTTATATCAGGTTGGGGGTAAGCGTCGAGAGTTTGGCATCAAGTACCCGACCATGTACAGTCCGGATAACAACATCTTCAACTGCTACCAACGGGCTCACCAGAACACGTTAGTATTTACTAAACTCTATTTTTGTACAGTGGATAGTAAATTGCCATGACACTATCTTGGTTACTCAGCTATTTCGTTGATTTTGTTGGTTTTGTTGTCCTTTTTTTTTTTTTTTTTTAAACATCTATGTGAGTTTGGACACGTGGAGAGAATGGATGATCAGAACTGGGTGAAGAAATGCCGGACTGTGAACGTGGGGGGAGCTGCGCGTAGGGGTAAACCTAGAACGACGTGGGTTCAGGTACTCCGGTCCAATCTCAAAATATAGAACTTGACAACAGAGGCAGCCCTTGACAGGGCCGCCTGGAAAGTCGCCATTTAGGACGTGAAACTGTAACCACATGCTCTGTGGACAAAACGGCCTTTAAACTTGTATGTATGTATCTTGTCTGAATTTTTTTTTTTTTTTTTTATGCTTTTGTTTTACTCCATTAGTATTGAGATTCTATGAGGTTTCACCTGATTAATTTGGTGATCATAATGTATTTTGTGTCATTCAGGTGTCAATTTTGTCTGTACTGTATGTGCGAAAGCAAGCCTGCAATATAGGAAAAACCAGCTTTCAATCAGGAAATGTAAAAAAACAAAAAATCTATGTGTTTAAAAGTAGTCTGGTGGAGATTTTATTTTGTTTTATGTAAGACAAGGTTTCAATACTGTACAATTTCGATGTGAGTATCCTAGGTTCGAGTCCTTGGAGTGCCACATATATTTGTTGATTTCATTAATTGAGTTTAGAAGTAAAGTTGGTTGGTGAAAAAATATGAATATGTTTAATTTTGTTGTTTATCATAAAATATTTGTGTTGTCTGTCCAGGCTGGAGATGTACCCCACGTTCCTATCCCTGCTACTACTGGGCAGTCTTCACAGTTCCGTCACCAGCGCCATCGCCGGTACCGTCTACTGTGCCGGCCGGGTCGTCTACGCTCTCGGATACTACACGGGAGGTCAGTGGATTTATTATACTGTATAATCAACTATCGAATAAACTTTCCTTTATAAACATTTATGAACTGTTGAGTGAATTGCTTTTCAACTAGTATTTCTAAACAGCTCCCAGCATAATGAAAATCACAGGGTGATAAAGAACATATGCTGACAACTGTACATTGTGTGTACTATACAGTCAGGTCTCGATGTTCACACGTTTCATATACATGGATTCGTTTGGACACGGTAACCCCAAAAATTCCAAAGTCGGCCACAACACGTAAAATATTTGTACAGTATACAGTATACGGTACACGGAAATTTGCGGGTGACGGGTCCTGCTGCAACTCCGGGCCGACGTCGGACATTTCTGCGCCGCGCTGATTGTAGCAGATGACAATACACATAGTGTGGTTTGTTTACATTGCAGGATATTGCATGCTTGACAAATAGGTCAGTAGCAGGTCCAAAACAGTTCTTATTGATGCTATGTGCGATTAGTTTGCTTGGGAAACAGATTAACTTGCTCATGAAGTAATGTACACCCTATGTGGTGGATTGTGTTCTTTTATTTATAATAAATTATTATTTTACTTAACCGTTCTTTCCACATAGCGATTTTGATTAGTTGTTTGGTCTTTACTGTGTTCGTATAAGGTTTGGTTTGTTTATTTTGCAAGTTTTACATTATAATTGCCTGCCTGATACGCAAATATGTTTTTGTTGGTGGTATAATGTCTGCTTAAGGTAGGCTAAAGGCTCAAATAGGAGACTTTGGGAAAGTGGCTGGAACGAATTGAATTAATTCTCATAAGGCCTATTATTTCTGATACACAGTACAGTACAGTACTGTCTTGATAGCGTATGCATAAGTGCGCAGAATTTCGATGTGAGTATCCTAGGTTCGAGTCCTTGGAGTGCCACATTTATTTCTTGATTTCATTAATTGAATTTAGAGGTGAAGTTGGTTGGTGGGAAAAAACATAATAATACTGTACACTGCATGTACAGTCGCGCTAATAAGTGATGTCTCGGCACCAAGTATGTTTTGATCAATAATTGGTATCAACAATATCTAAGCTTCATTTCTTCATATCGAGTGAAATATACAAATACGTTCCTACACTTACCCACCCTATTCAACATCTGACAGACAATAATACAGCACAGAGCGAGCCAAACATAATAACAGCTGGGACATGACTTATTAGCGCGACTGTACAAGGTACGAATTAACCGTGTACAGTATAGTATATCGAAACCTGACTGTACATACAGTATATTTATAAAAGATTGAGTGGTCCATAGAGGGAATAGTTTGAGTTTTATGTCCTCTTTGTGGCATTCCGGGCAGCCCTGTTCTGATGGTTACTGATAGCAATATTTACAGCGGTGATAATAATGAATTGATTGTTACTGACATTATTGCTCTTTTCTCCTTCCAGACCCTAAGAAGCATATGCGTGGCAGCTTTGGTTACCTCGGCCTCATCATCCTGGTCTACACCACGGGATGCTTCACCATGGGTCTCCTGGGATGGTTCTAAAACTGCACACCCGACCATGAGAAACCTGTGCACGGGTGACTGGTTAGCTTAATTGGTTCTAAAGCCGGTATCACACGAGCACTTTTTTCCTCAACATTTATGCTCAACACTGGTCTGGCAGCTTATGAGGTTAGCATTTTAAGTATTTTGGCTACCTTAATTCATCCATCATCAGTTTAGTTTCCGATACCAGGGCAAAATATTCCACAAATGTTGCCAGAAAAATGTTGACTAAAAAAGCTCTTGTGTGATATCGGCTTAAAACTGCACAACCGCCCATGAGAATCTATGCACGGGGGATTGGTTAGATTAACACCATGACGTATTTTCATCATATTCTGGTTACCATTAGACGTTTTTCTTTAGCTTATAATCGACTTCTAGGATTCAAAAGGGTCTGTACGTTCCCAATATACCCTCTGAGCAACATAGGTCCATCTTAAACTGCATAAAATCATCTCATTTTAGCCAGAATCAAAGGTAAAAAGACGTCATGGTGCTGAAGGGGTTAATTGGTTCTAAAACTACACACTTGACTCTGAGAAACTTTGGTAGTACAACTGTAGGCACCTTTGAATTGTAGCAAAGTAGCTTTTAATTTTAACGTTAAGGGTTGTATTTCTGGATTCCTTTCTTCCTCATGTTTAGTCCCATTAGTTTTTAGATTTTCAGTCGTTTGCTATAAAACTACTCGAGAAATCACATAATTGCTGAGGGGCACAGGGCCTTGGATGGGGCTTTGGTTTCCCGGGCATTTCCACACCCTCCTCAGCTCTCCGCCTTGGAGTGGCTTCGGTCACCTGGGCTTTATTGGTGGTAAGCAGGGAGGTTTCTGTGGGGGTGCTCGTTTATGGCCTTGGCCTTGCTTGGGACTGCTCGGCCAGACAGCCTGGGGAACAACAACAACCGTTATCAATAGGTGGCATATGAGAGAGAGAGAGAGAGAGAGAGAGAGAGAGAGAGAGAGAGAGAGAGAGGCGTACTAGATTGTGAGAAGAGACAGCGAGACAGTGGCGATGCAGCATAGAGAAGTCAGAGTTGCACCGAGCCGCGAGGAGACAATCAGGCGTCGTAAGTTTATGACGGTAAGACCACGAACGAGCCGGTTGTAACACTCAAACTGTCTCGGTGTGATGATGATGCAGTTTTTACCACCATACACTCCCTGCTGAATAGCAAGGCTAGGGTGGATGCCCTGATGAATCAGGGACTTAGTGAATAGTTGCCACAGATTGCTAGACCGCACCATTCACCAACAGCACTGACGTCTGCCAATAACTCACTGGCTGGCCCGAGGCTCGAACCGTCAACCTCACGGTTAGCAGGCGAACGCTCTAACAATCGAGCTACGGCCTGTGTCTCACTCGCCATCTGGAATAAAACCTCCTGACTTGACTGTGTTGAGCGGTTGAATCTACAGGCTCCTTAGCACCTACTGTCCCAGCGAAGGACGTTGGCCGTCAGTAAAAAAGTCACTCGCCAGTACAGTACCAGCGACTTCCGACTTCCGACGGCGTTCCAGGCAACCCTGTTAAGAGCTGTCTCACTTGTCAGGTTCTTTGATTTAAGATCAGACTGCAAATTCAATAAAAGAAAATAGGATAAATTAATAAAAGCTGTAAATTATTATCAGTGTTTTTTTACCAATATATTAAGAGGATCATCCTAAATAGGGTTAATTTTCAGCCTCATTATATGCCAAATAACATAAATAAATGTGACACAAGATGAAAAAAACATGATAATAATAACATGTATAATAATACAGGATAAATGTAGTGTTTTGAGTAGTAGTAGTAGTAGTAGTAGCAGTACGGTAGTAGTAGTAGTAGTAGTAGTACTAGTACTAGTACTAGTGTTAGTAGTAGTAGCATTACTTTTTTTTTTTTTTTTTTTTTTTTTGTATTTAATATTTTTCATACATTTCATGTTACTACTACTACCATCACCACCTCCACCATCACCACCACCACTACCTTATATTTAATATTGTACACATACTAAATTTCACAAGCATCAGATACTACTATTCTACACCATGCATAGTAGCATTACTGTAGTAGAAGAAGTAGTAGTGGTAGTGGTAATAGTAGTATTAAAAGTAATAGCAGTAGTAGTACTATACAGTTGTCTATTTTTTTTCCAGCTGATGATAAATTGAATCCCTTAGTAGCGGATTTCTCGATACTTAGTGGAACAATATGAAACTACTATGGCTGTGTGTCGTTTTACTGTAAAGTTTTCATAATTAACAACATATTTCGCTACAAAATCTACCTTTTAGCTGAGTAACCAAGATAGTAACATGGCAATTTACCCTCAGCTGGAAAAAAATAGACTATAGTAGAAATAGTATTGGACACCTAAAGACGGTATCACACAGCGCTTTTTCCCTCAACATTTATACTCAACACTGATCTGGCAGCTTATGAGGTCAACATTTAAATTATTTCGGCTACCTAAATTCATCTATCATCAGTCTAGTTTCTGATACCAGTGCAAAATATTCCAGAAATGTTGCCAGAAAAATTTTGATTATCGAATGTTGACTATAAAAGCTCTCGTGTGATACCGGCTTTATTGATGATGTAGTAAAGGCCTCGCAAACAGGTGAGTGGGGGGCGGGGGAGAGAGGGTTAATATTCCAGTAAATCGTCGTCGTCGTCGTCTGGTTCGTTGACGTTAGGTTGTGTTGCGGCGGCAGAGTTCCCTCGGTTCTTTAAGATGCTCATGTTCTGGGTGTGGTGTCCCGAGTTTAAATCCCGGGAGGACCATATACTTTCATTAGTTTATTCAAGTGCATTGGGGATTGATGATTAATGTTAAGAATGGGGTGTTACTTTATTTTATTTTATTGTAATGTAAAACTTGCAAAATAAACAAACCAAAACCGGGACGACACAAGATAAAAGCAAAGGAACTAATCAAAATCGCTATGTGGAAGTAACGCTTAAACCATTGAGTACCAGGGATGTCCTTTTCATCATATTCTGTCAACTATTAGATGATTATTTTCAGTTTGGGAAGGACTTCTAGCAATGATAAGGTTTCAAACTATCTCAACCCACCCTTTTAACTACCACAGATCCTGGTATAATCATGTGTAGCGGGCTACCGTGTATATATATCTCAATAATTTGGTAATGTAACTATATTTTTACATTTTACATTCATAAATAGTACACTAATATACTAGGTTAGGTTAGGTTTTGGTTAGGTTAGGTTAAAGTAGGCATCTGAAAAACAGTCACCCGCTACACAGGATCTTACCCAGATCCTTCCCAAGCTGCTTAATATCGTCTAAATATAGCTAGAATAAAATAGAACACACGTCGCTGGGTGCTGGTGGGGAACCAGCCGCAGTAAGTTCTCTGTGGGGAGACTTACCGTCTTCCTCCTGCTTTTCCCACCTTGGAAAACTTTACTCATGTATAATCCACAGTGGGAGAATAATTTTGATCACATTTATAAAACCCGGTATTAATAGAAAAAACGCCCATTCTAATCAATCTCAGAGCTCTTTCGGACATCCTTACTGTTTACAAACGCCTTCTTTATGCAGTATAATTGATATTTACCCCCTGCTGGCAAAATAGATGACGATTTCAATAATTCATAGGGGGGGGGGGGGGTGAGGGGGCAAAGCCCACCCTCAGCCCATCGTGTATCCCACATTGGAATTATAACTAAGACCATGAAAACACTAATTTATCAAAATCTGGAGGAAAAAACATAAAAAATAAGGGTGCGAGCCTATTCCCTATACTGTAATTACCGACACTCCTTTCTTCACTATCCCTTCCTCCATCACCCTCTTCAGCCAAGGCATCGAACTTGTTTTTAAGTTCTAGCGGGTCTCTTCTTGGCTTGCACTTAGTGCCACTCGTAGCCACTATCCTCCACGGAGTTCCACCATCTCCAACCGCACTAGCATAGCTCTTCTTCTCCGCCAGAGTTGTTGTTGTTGTTGCTGTTGTTGTTGTTGTTGTTCCCCAAGCTGCCTGGCTGAACAGCCCCAAGGCCATAACCGAGCGCCCTCACAGAACCCTCCTTGCCGACCACAATAAAGCCTGGGTGACCGAAGCCACTCCATGGCGGGGAGCTGAGGAGGGTGCGGAAACACCCGGGAAACCAAGGGCCTACCCAGGGCCCTGTGCCCCTCAGCAACTATGAAGAGACAGTTGAGGGGCAAAGGGAAAATGTGACGCTTTGGCTTTCAATCTTGGTAGATTGGGACAAAGGGACTCCATCAATGAACAGGCTTCGAACTATCACACTTAACCCTTTATACTACCACAGATCCTTCTTAAACTGCATAAAATCGTATAAATATAAGTAGATTAGACAATTTTATTCAGTTTACAAAGGGACTCCAGCAATGTTTAGGCTTCGAACTATCTCACTTAACCCTTTATACTACCACAGATCCTTCTTAAACTGCATAAAATTGTATAAATATAAGTAGATTAGACAATTTTATTCAGTGTACAATAGGCCTCCAGCAATTAAAAGGCATCGAACTATCTCACTTAACCCTGTTTACTACCACAGATCCTTCTTAAACCGCATAAAATCGTCTAAATATAGCTAGAAAAAAAGTTAAAAAGACGTCGCCGGTACAAAAGGGGTTAAATTTATATAAACGAACACAACTATAGCTCTGACGCCCATACGACCTTCCTAAGCTGCATAAAAGTATCTAACCATTACTGAAATTAAATATTTCGCTAATTCATGGGCTAATAATCTTATATAACCATATATAGGCTAATCTTACATAACCTTGTCTTGATAGCTTAACTCCTGTACGATCGCGCTAAAAAGTCATGTCTCAGCTGGCATTACGTTTGGCTTGCTCTGTGCTGTATTAATGTCTGTCAGATGTTGAAAAGGGTGGGTAAGTGTAGCAACATGTTTGTATACTGTATCTCACTCCATATGAAGAAATGAAGCTTAGATATTGTTGATACCAATTATTGATCAAAACATTCTTGGTGCAGAGACATCACTTATTAGCGCGACTGTACAGGTGACGTCTTTCTCAATTAATTGTAGCCATATTTAGAAGATTTTGTGGAGTTTAAGAAGGATATGTGGTAGTAAGAAGGGTTAAATGCGATAGTTCAAAGCCTGTTAATTGGTAGCGGACCTTTTTAAACTGAATATAATCGTGTAATAGTGTCCATGATAATGTGAAAGGGCCGTCACTGGTAGTGAAGGGGTTAATGGTTAGTGCGCTGAATTTCGGTGTGAGTGTCCTAGGTTCGAATCCATGGAGGAGTATCACATGTATTAATTAATGTGATTGCTTTCATTAACCCGTACTGTACCGGTGACGTCTTTTTAATTTTATTCTGGCGACTACTAGTCAATTGTTCTCAGTTTAGGAAGGATCTCTAGCAATTATAAGGCTTCAAACTATCTCAGTCGACCCTTTTAACTACCACAGATATTTCCTAAGCTGCAGATAAACGTCTAATTATAGCGAGACCAAAATATAGCAGACGTCACTGGTACAGAAAGTCTTAATTAGGGGCCTATATTTGTAAGTTAATTGGTGGGGTGGTGATATTATAATAAGCTAAACATGAGGGAGAAGGGGGTCCAGAAAAGCGAGTATTAAAGGGACAGGGGGGACCGAGTACTTAGGGGTGGGGGGGAGAAGGAGGAAGGCGGGGGAGGAGAGAGAGTATCCCGTTGGGGAGGAGGTCAGGGGGTGGGGGATTATCGGGGGTCGCAGTTAGGAGGGGAGGGTAGAGGGGGGCGACTGAACAAAGAGAGAGAGAGAGTATCCTGTCGGGGAGGGGGTGGGGGATGATCTGGGGTCGCAGTTAAAAGGGGAGGGGAAGGGGGAAGGTGGGGGTGGGGTGATTTAAACAAAAAGCGCGCGCTAAATCTCGTATCCTGTTAGGCGGGGAGGGGGGTGGAGGCGTTAGGTGGGGAGGAGCTCGACCAATGAGAGAGCGCCACGTCATCCCCCATCAGCAGATCATCGACCAGGACGGGCCAGGTGAGGAGGTTCTTTTCTAACTGGACTACATAAGGCGGTGACGTAAGTGTTTTCGTTCCCGATAAGGATGTATTTTACGATTTTATACTCTAGGGACTTATTATATTTTTATTATCGGTATTGTGTATTTACGGTGTGCTTGCTTAATCCAGGATCATAATAGCCCGTGAAGTCTTCTCGTGTGTGTCCGCGACTTTGAAAAGGTTAAATTTAATTATTTTGTACTCGAGGGACATCAATTTCACCTGTTGTGCCTGTGCCATATTTAGCGCGCTCTATCTTCACCATCCCAACACCTGTCATTCATCAACGTGCTCAATTAACCAGCTAAGTCTTATCTATATTCACTGGTTGTCATTTAAAATAGATTTAGGCTATCATACAGCTTGTGAATTAACATAAACAAAGGCCAGACGATACGAGCCTTCTTCTTGGGGCCTAGGCTAATAATGAAACTAGCTTTAAAGTCTTAAGAAAACAAAAATGGAATGTGCCTGGGTAAATATATAGAAATATACCAATATCCACTATACGATCGTCTTATACTATCGTATACAATAGTCTTAACACTGAAGTTCTATTTTAAATTAAATTTCAATGTTTAACTATTTTTATTTAAGCCAGCACACCATAAGTAAAGAATAGTCATAAATAGAGGCCCCTTTAAAGATTAAAAATTCCCGAGTATAAAATAATTAAATAACCATAAAAATCTCGCACATACGTTAAAATCGGATATAATTTTGGATTATTAATAATCCTAAATAATCGCCTCTGAAGACTTATTTTAACGTATGTGCGCGGTCTTTACATGGTTAATTTATACTGTTATTTTTTTCGGAAAACGGCTATTTCTGACTTTCGATTTTCGGTGTGCTGGCTTAAATAATTGTTTGATCACCTGAAGTCTTATTGTAATTTAATATAATTTGATTACTGTAACTATCCGAATTTCTAGAAGGTAATTAGTTCTTGAATCGGTATAAAGTACTATTTGACATGTTAATTAATATAATCTGGATCAAGAATTATTGCGCATGTCGAAGGTTCATTTATTTACCGAGGCGATATTCGAAAATCTTACCTATAAAGGGCCTCACTCCTCCAACGCCAGCCCAGCCGCCATTACCTCCAGCTGTATGTACCTCCACATTTATCAGTCTCCATCTTGATCATTCTAGCACCTGTCATTAATCCACATGCTCCATTAACTAGCCAAGTGTATATATATTCACTGGTGGCCATTAATTTATATGGAACTACTATGAGAACCTGTGAATTTACATAAAAGGCGAGACGGTACATTAGTTTCTCCCTAGGCTAACTATGGCCGCTGCGATCACCTCCACCTGTTGTGCCATATCTTTACCATCCTAGCACCTGTCTTTCATCAACATGCTCCATTAACTAGCCAAGTGTATCTATATTCACTGGTGGCCATTAATTTATACGCAACTATTATAAGAACTCATGAATTAACATTAGAGAAGATGCACGTTTACCTTCGCCCCGAAGTTCCGAACACCTATCGATCACATTCACCGGTTACCATCCCTGGTCCCAACACCTGTCATTCATCAACATGCTTCACTAACCAGCGAAGTCTATATATATTCATTGGTGGCCATGAAATTATATGTAAACTATTATAGAGCTCGCTAATTAACATAAAAAACAGACTATAAGAGGCTTCTCCTTAATAGGCTAGGCTATGTTTTTTTTTTTTTTTTTTTTGCCAAACCGGTATAGTTATTGGCTAGGCCTAGTTAATTTAATTTATTTTGTTATTTATTGCATTTCATTTCATTGTTTTATAGCCTAGGCTAGCCTAGCCTATGTATTTTATGTCCAGTGTTACCCGGCCGAAGTTTATAGCCGAACACCACTAGAAAAATAGTGGGTTTAAGTTACCAGTGTGTTATCACTTTCATGAACGATACTTTGTTGGTGTATATGTACTTACCGTCGCAAATTAGTTATAAGTGAAATACGAGAAACTGTAAAAAAAAACTCCCTGTCGATGGTAGGTTAGGTTAAGTTAGGCTAGGCTAGGCTAATGTTAACTCCATAATACTAGGTTAGGTTAGGCTAATGTTAACCCCATAATACTAGGTTAGGTTAGGCTAATGTTAACCCCATAATACTAGGTTAGGTTAGGCTAATGTTAATTCCATAATACTAGGTCAGGTTAGCTTATTTGGTTAGGTTAATGACAAAACTTTGCTCGGATTTCAAGGATTTAGCAGGGGGGGTTGGGGCGGCAGCCCCCACCCATTATACTAGGTTAGGCTAATTTTAACCACATTGTTACTGGCTTTATCCACGTTGAAAAACAAAAACCCGAGCCAACTTTCGAAATGAGGTTAGGCCTACTGTGATTTTGGACTGAAAAATTTAAAAACCCATTTTCAGGTTTTGTTACTTTAAATATTGTATTTTCAAAATTCAAAGTTCTTCCAATAGGCTATTCCCCCTTTATTTAAGCCTTTTACCCGCAATTTCCATGATCTTCATAGCCCTCCCCACTATCCCGGGGGGGGGGGTCTGAAGATTGATGGATAATGGGAAAATAGTAAAATGAGTCCTTGGTATTAAACACTGCATCAAATAAAATAAAAAAATATATATATATATATATATATAGGCCTAGGCCTAACCTGCAAAACTCGTCACTGGTTGGTGATAAAAATTTACCGAATAGTGCTAACAAGATACACAGGGCCTCGGAGTCTGACGGATCCTAAATTGAGTGGTCAATCCTGCAAGTCCTAAACTGGCTCGGGTTGTCACTCTCACAGGGAATAGGTCCGCTTGGGGCATTCTGTGTATGGCCACCCTCTTAACGGGAATAAGGCGTCCGGCAATAGATGTTACCCGGCCTCCAGAGCCATCAATATTTAAAAGTTTTGTTATACAAAGTTAATATAGCCTACTTCAGTGTTGGATATGCGTAGACCGTCGCGAATGGCTTGGCCTATTGTAGGCCTATATAAAACTTGCATAATAAACAAACTAGAAGTACTTATCGTATCAAAATCGCTATGTGAAAAAATACTTTGGCAAAATATTATAGCTTAACACCTAACGAGCGGCCTAGGCGGTAATTTATGTACCGCCCAGCGGGGTGTTTTTACCCTAAATAGGGTTGTTTTAAGTGATCATTTTCATGCCTAAATAAGACTGAGTGTAAAAAGAGTATCTATCCCTGAAAGGGCATAAACAGAGCTTTCCAATGACATCCCAACCATCCTTGCAAGACCGCTAGTTTTCTTTAAACGATCGCGCAACAAGAGTGCAAAAACCATGTAATTAGGTACTTTCCCTACATAATTCCCTGTGTAGCGAGTGTGAGGGGGAAAGGAAGGGTGGTTTTCACTTCAGTTGGCCCACCGCGGTGGTGTGAGATGGTCCTAGCCTTACTACGCTCCTCACACCGCTCGGTTCTCTCTGCAACATTACGTGCTGAAAATGGCACAAGACAAGTTGTGAACCGCCACTTAGTCCAAATTTCTTTCACACGACATAAGTTGCGCGCCGATAGGCAAGGGTTAAATAGGCCTAAGGCTAGCAAAAACAAATTGCCAACTTTCCCAATTTAGCCTAGCTTAGGGGCCGTCAAATTTCGGGAGATGTTTCGCACTAAAATTCAGTCTAGCCTAGGCGCGCCACTATCTTTATAGTCATTAGTGTACAGTCGCGCTAATAAGTGATTTCTCGGTACAAAGTATGTTTTTATCAATAATTGGTATCTGCAATATGTAAGTTTAATTTCTTCATATAGCCTAGAGTGAAATATACAAACTTTTTCCAACTCTTTAACCACCCTATTCAACTGACTGACATTAATACAGCACAGAAAGCCAGACTTAATGACAGCTGGGACATGCCTTGTATTGGAGGAGTTTGGTGGTGTAGTGAAATTATAACAAAATTTATTATAGATTTGTCATAATTTTACCACTACCTACTCCCAGCAGTGAAGGAGAGACGATGCTACACCATGGATGTGTCTGACAACCCGGTACCGGTACAATCTTGTGAGAGATCCTTCAGAAGCTGATGAAAGTGGACAATCTTCACACTTCCACCGGGTGAGTTATATTTAATGCTAGTTTAATTGTGTATATAATGAAAAAGCCTACAAACTTTATTTTTATTAATTTAGATTTATATTTTATTTTTGTCATTGGTACAGTAATATATTTATGCTAGTTTGTGTATGTAAAGAAAAAGCCTACAAACTGTATTTTTCATATTTTTTTGTCATTACATAAAATAAAATTTTAAGACTGAGTGTTCCACACATAAGTGCAGTTTGTCCTAATGGCGGCATTCCAGGCAACCCTGTTAAGGGCTGCTTCACTTGTCAAGTTCTTGGATTTGAGATCGGCGCGTATAGTCCGATCCCAGGTCTTCCTCGGTCCACCCCTTGGTGCAGCTCCCTCCACAATCACAGACTTGCATTTTTTCACCCAATTTTATTCATCCATTCTCTACACATGTCCATACCATCCCAGTCTACTTGTACGCATCACCTCGCTAATACTCTTTATACCTAAACGTCTCCTCAGCTCAACATTTGTTATTCTATCCTGTAGCCTGGCCCCACACATCCATCTCACCATTCTCATCTCATTACGCTCCATTCTGTTGACATCCTCTACTATAATGGCCCATGTTTCCGAGGCATACGTCATTGCACTTCTAACACATAAGGCATACACCTTTCCCTTCAGGGGGAGAGGCATTCTTTTCATGGTCAGGATTGGCATCAATTCTCTGAACTTCCCCCAGCCACACCTAATTCTAGCAACAGTGGCAGCCTCAGCCCCACCACCGGCAGAGATGGTATCTCCTAGGTAATAAAACTTGTTCACCAGCTCCAAAGACTCATTTCCAAAATTCACAGCCACAGGATCATCACTTAACACAAGCTCGCCTTTGCACACTACGCACTCAAATTTCTCTATTTCTGACTTATCCTTCGGCAGGGGCCCCTTTATTCTACTACAGCGCTTACTCCCATGGTGTACCCAACGTAGACAGATGCTACATTGAATTGAGTTAACGCCCACTCCCTTTCCACACTGCACATGGGTATGCACCGCTCTTTTCCACATTGCCTCGTCTCAAACTACAATGCATAACCTTGGTTTTGTTAATATTGACTCTTAAACCCTTGCTCGCCATGCCCTCTCTCCACTCTCTGAATTTGGCCTCCGCATCCTGCATACTGTCGGCTATTAGGACTAAATCGTCTGCATAAAAATGTAAAATTGGTAAAAATATATATGCTATCTATATCTATCTATGCTGAGGCCCAATCCCCACTTTTACTATTTTTTGTATAGGCCTATATAGATTTTTATTTATTTTATTTTTTTTTAAATGCTAGTATGTGTACAGTGTATGAGAGTCTACAAACTTTAATTATTGGTATTACCCCATTCCCCACTTTTCCCATGATTATTTTTTTTTATTTGTATATAATAGTTACTTTTTTCATTGGTAAATATATCTTGGGTCTGAATTTTGAGCAGTGTTTTATCTAAATAGATTAGTTGCATTGTTTACTACCCGTCAAAGTTAGTTGCATAGTTTACTACCCGTCAAAGTTTGAGAATGTAGATGCGTATTAAGATTAGTAGTATAGTATGTATATGTAAGGCATTAACCTAACAGACCTATAGTTTCTTTTCAGCTGACTGCAAATATAATCCTTTAGTAGATAATTTTGATACTGTACAGTACTTAATTAATGGATAAATATGATCTTGCATAGTTTTCATGATTTATTGAACAAATCTTCATTATAGCAAAGTATTTAACCCTCTCCGACATAGGACTCAATTTTGAGCCTATTGGAGATACTTTAACCCTCTGTTCCCGGAAGGGCTCTTGAACGCCCATAAAAAGCATATAACAGGTACCCGGAAGGCCTCTTAAACACCCATGACGTCACAGCCTGTGAGCTTGGTGTGAGAGTCGTCGGTCCGACGCATGTAAACAGCCGGCTGGACCGACGCTCCGCATCTCCGGCCACAGGGAGAGCGTCGCTTGTTCGTGTGTGCCTGTATGTTGTTGTTAAGTATCGAAAAGTGGTGTAAAGTGGCTGTTTTGGCCATAAAGTTATCTCCAATGAAATCATCACAGCTCAACCAGTTGACTTAGAGAGCTCTACTTAATGCCATTCTACAGGTAAATAACACAGCTACGCTTGGGGATGCGGGAAGCAGTCTGATTAACGAATATACGGTAGCCTAGCCTAGACGTTTTTCGGCCAAAACACCCGGGTTTCGAGGAATATATATATAATACATAACCGGGGCTGGAGGGTTAAAGCCTTTGTGACCATGTATTATTTATTTAGAAAGCTTTAGTTTAGTTACTTCAACCTCTGCAGTTGTCTTTGAGTTAGCTGTGTTGAGCCTATTGGGGATACTTTAAAGCCTTTGTTACCATCAGGGGTATTTAGAAACCTTTAGTTTAGTTACCGGTACTTCAACCTCTGCAGTTGTCTTTGAGTTAGCTGTGTTGAGCCTATAGGGGATACTTTAAAGCCTTTGTTACCATCAGGGTATTTAGAAACCTTTAGTTTGGTTACTTCAACCTCTGCAGTTGTGTTTGAGTTAGGTGTGGGCAGAAAACTAATTTTGGAGAGTTAATTATAAGAATGAGAGAACTCTTATTTCTTATTGCTAATCTGGCAACCTCTGTGTCATATGTGCGTGAAAGGGTTAAGATTGTAATTAAAATATGAAACTTTAAAACAACTCAAGAGTTGCTGTTCAAATCAATAACTAAAGATTAAACAAATATTGAAACTAAAACTCCCTAAACAAAATTTGGAAAAATGCATTGAAATTTATCGGAAATTAAACTTTGAAAACAATTTAGTCGGCTGGAATGAACTTTAGTACAGTATGTTGGAAACAAAACTAACCCGTACCTACCAGCTAGTATGTATCCCATCCGGTACCGTACATGGGATACTAAACTAACTCTTCCTTATTAGCTGGTACGTAATCTTTAGCATCCAGTACATGTGTGAAAAGACTAACCTTGGCTTAACATGTAGTATCGCTTACCATATATCTGTAGTATGTAGGATAAAACTCTAAACCTTAACCAACCTTTTTTTATGTATATATTGCTTATTACGCATCTGCCGCATAAAACTTAATGGAAGGTACAGGTGGTATACAATGCAACTAACCTGTTCTGGTCGCTTAAAGTTATCTAGAGCAGATTAACCAGACCACTGAGCTCCATATGGAACTCTCATAGGTCTGGCTGGTCGCTTAAAACCCGGACATATAAGCGTATCATATTATTTTTTAAGTCTGCTTGAATAATATATGTCTTTTCTATTTACTCCGGCCCATTCCACATTTTTTATATAATTTGTTTCTATTTTTATTGGAAAGTGTATGTGTGGAGAACAGCTTAAGTGCGCCACTTCTATCTATTGCCAGATTCCCTGAGGTGGTGGCCACGAAGGAATCGCCTCAATGTACCCATCATGTCGGTCGGCTCTTCTCCGATGGTGTGTTGGCCGAGACTTGTGTTGATGGACTCTGCCCTCAAGTGGTGCACCCTCAAGTTGTAAGTTGTCCATTTGTAATTTTCCACATTCAGTTGAAAAAACTGATTTCTGTTTATATAAATGTTCTTTATCTTTCTTTGCTAAGTCTCCATAAAGCTTTAAAAAATCTCCAAAGACTCTCTTAGAGGTGAACTTGTGAAATTTTCATTAGAAAAATGCCCCATCTTAGGGCAGGTTCGTCCTAAATTGCAGTCGCAATTACACAAAAGGTCTCAAAGTCGCCGTGGTTCTGGGGCAGATACTTTTAAATCTGTAAACTAATGGAGCTAAATATTATAGTTTCCGCATCTATTTTGATAAAGTTTTGTCATTTTAATGAGTGTCAAAGTTTTGGTTTCTTTATTTTGAAACTTTTAAATTCTAATTAGGGATAAGGAAGTCTAGAAAGAAAAAAGATGTGGTGGACGCAGAATTGTGGCCTGGTGTGTGGTGGATGCAGTGGTGGTGGACGATGCAGTGTTGTATGGTGGACGCAGTTGTGGCCTGATGGTAGTGTGGTGGACGATGCAGTGTGGTGGATGCAGTTGTGGCCTGATGGTAGTGTGGTGGACGCAGTTGTGGCCTGATGGTAGTGTGGTGGACGATGCAGTGTGGTGGATGCAGTTGTGGCCTGATGGTAGTGTGGTGGACGCAGTTGTGGCCTGATGGTAGTGTGGTGGATGCAGTTGTGGCCTGATGGTAGTGTGGTGGACGCAGTTGTGGCCTGATGGTAGTGTGGTGGATGCAGTTGTGGCCTGATGGTAGTGTGGTGGACGCAGTTGTGGCCTGATGGTAGTGTGGTGGATGCAGTTGTGGCCTGATGGTAGTGTGGTGGACGCAGTTGTGGCCTGATGGTAGTGTGGTGGATGCAGTTGTGGCCTGATGGTAGTGTGGTGGATGCAGTTGTGGCCTGATGGTAGTGTGGTGGATGCAGTGTTGTGTGGTGGACGCAGTTGTGGCCTGATGGTAGTGTGGTGGATGCAGTGTTGTGTGGTGGACGCAGTTGTGGCCTGATGGTAGTGTGGTGGACGATGCAGTGTGTGGTGGATGCAGTTGTGGCCTGATGGTAGTGTGGTGGACGCAGTTGTGGCCTGATGGTAGTGTGGTGGACGATGCAGTGTTGTGTGGTGGACGCAGTTGTGGCCTGATGGTAGTGTGGTGGACGATGCAGTGTTGTGTGGTGGATTCAGTGTTGTGGATGCAGTTGTGGCCTGATGTAGTGTGGTGGAAGACGCAGTGTTGTGTGATGGATGCAGAGTTTTGGTGTGGTGGATGCAGAGTTGTGGCCTGGTGTTGTGTGGTGGTGGACGGCTCGGGTGTTGTGTGGTGGACGCAGTTGTGGCCCGATGGTGGTGTGGTGGACGCCAGAGTTGTGGCCTGGTGTGTGGTGGATGCAGTGGTGGTGGACGGCTCGGGTGTGTGGTGGACGCAGTTGTGGCCCGATGGTGGTGTGGTGGACGCAGGGTTTTTGGCCTGGTGGTGGACGCAGTTCTGGAGTGTCTGATGGCGAGTAACGTTTCAGTTGAACCACTCTACACGACTAATATTCGGTTAGTATGTTGAAGTGTTTGTTTTAAGTTAAACCAATTTTTGAGTTTTGGAAGTTTGTGGTAAAGAAATGTGGCTCAAAATGCCTGAATAGGCAAATATAATACACAGTAAAAGCTTGGCATACGAAATTCCATAATGTTGAGCAGTACAGTACTTTAAAAGTAGACCAAATTGATAAAAAAAAGTAAGCTATCTGCAAAACTGCACAAAAGTCTTATTCCTCTTATTTATAAAATATTATTTTAAGGGTTGTTTCCACATAGCGATTTTGATTAGTTGGTTTGTCTTTTTGTTGTGTTCGTATAAGTTTTGATTTGTTTATTTGAAAGTTTTAAATTCTAAAATATAAATCCAAATGCCATAATCCTTGGAAGTAACTTAATTATTTTTGTTACTCTTCTTGCAGAGTACGGTGACCTTTGCAATCGTATCTTAAATTGACAAGAGGCAGAGCGTTGCTGCCTGACTGAAGGAGCGTTGTGGCCTGACTTGTTTTGTTTGGATTGTCTGGAATGGTGGTGGAATTACGGAAGGAGCCTCTTTGTTTTGGATAAAGCGTAGGGCATGCATGGTATTCAGACTATGTGGACCCCCTGATGTACCACTAATCGGTTAGTATTTTGATGAGTTTGGTATTTTAACCCCTTCACGCATATATGATGCAGAGGTTGCCAGATTAGCAATAAGAAATAGTTCTCCCTCTTATAATAAACTCTAAAATTTGTTTTCTGGCCACAGCTAACTCAAAGACAACTGCAGAGGTTGAAGTAACTAAAGGTTTCTAAATACCCCTGATGGTAACCAAGGATTTAAAGTATCCCCAATAGGCTCAAAATTGAGTCTTATGTCTGAGAGGGTTAACTTAGGTGATACTTACAGTTGGCCACATAAGTTATGTTCCTCGTTATGATCTTGTATAAGATTGTAAAATAAGTATATTGAGTAGTAATTTACACCCTATTTGGATAGCCAAAAGCACTTCACTAAATCGCGATGTGAAAAACGCTTGTGCAAAATTTATAAATAAAAACACAATCCACCACGTAGTACAGTCGCGCTAGTAAGTGATGTCTCGGCAGCAGGTATGTTTTGATCAACAAGTGGTATCGGCAATATCTAAGCTTCATTTTGTCATGTAGCGTGAAATATACAAATGTTCCTACACTTACCCACCCTATTTAACATCTGACCTGTTAATAAAGTACAGAGCAAGCTAAAGTTAATGACTGCTGTGACAGGACTTATTAGCGCGACCGTACATTACTAAATGAGCAACAAATTGGAGTATAAAATCTTAGGCTAGGAAATGGCACTGCATCGATATAACTCATATATTTTTTCTACTTGTATTACAGCGCTAGAAGACCTAGGAGGATCGTACCTAGATTGAAGATGATATTCTATGGACTACCCGGTACTACTAGTACTACTACTAGACAAGACTACTATTCTCTTCAATGGACTGGTACTACTACAAGACTGGACTAATATTCTCTGCAGTGGACTACTATTAGCTTCAATGGAGTAAACTACCACTACTTCCCGACAATACTACTATACGGTTAGTATTTTGTTTATTTAAAGTTTAGCAGTCTTTGTACAGTTGTCCATCAAAGTTATTCCTTGTGATTTTTTTTAGTTTTGATGGTGTAATTGGTAGTGTTTAAAATCTGTGGTAACTACAGTAGGTTCGAATCCTGGTGGATCACCTGCTTGGTTTCATTAATTTCTTTGGGAGGGGTTTGGTGTTGGAGTGAATTATTAAAGAAATTATCAGTTTACTATTCATCTTTATAGCATAAATACGCGGAATTTTGGTGAGGGTATCCTAGGTTCGAATCCTTGGAGTGCCACAAGTTGGTTGGTGAAAAAATATGAATGAAGAGTTGAGTAATCTTCAGAGTTAAGTACTGTACTGTACAGTACTGCATAATAAATCTGAATGTGCACATAAAATTTCAATGTATAAGATCACATAGGACCAGAAGTTATTTGGGCAACTGTACAAACTGTATTGTAAACCGGTGATGGGCTGGTCTATCAGAGTGAGAACTGAGCAATCTCTGCCATACCCATAGCTTACTCTGACTGTTCCTTTTTCTTATATATTTTCTAGATCTCGAGTGACGGCGTCTCTAACGTGGATTGACCTCCCAATCTACCAAGATTGGAAGCCAAAGCGTCACATTTTTCCCTTGCCCCTCAACTTTCTCTTCATAATTGCTGAGGAACACAGGGCCCTGGGTGGGGCTTTGGTTTCCCGGGCATTTCCGCACCCTCCTCAGCTCCCCGCCATTGAGTGGCTTCGGTCACCCAGGCTTTTATTGTGGTCGGCGGGGAGGGTTCTGTGGGGGCGCTCGGTTATGGCCTTGGCCTTGCTCAGGGCCTTGGGGCTGTTCGGCCAGGCAGCTTGGGGAACAACAACAACTGTATTGTAAATGGAGTTGTTAGTTTAATGTAAAATAGAAAGTTTCAGTGAAAGTAAAAGTATTAAAGTTTGATTAATATTTGGCTTAATCGTAGTTTTAAATGTTATTACCCCTTGACTCATGATGCAGAGGTTGCCAGATTAGCAATGAGAAATAGCTCTCGCTCTTCTAATTAGCTCTCTAAAATTAATTTTCTGCTCACAGCTAACTCAAAGAAAACTGCAGAGGGTGAAGTAACTAAACTAGAGGTTTATAAATACCCCTGATGGTAATAAAGGCTTTAAAGTATCCCTAATAGGCTCAAAATCGCGTCGCATGCCGGAGAGGGTTAAGAAAATATATATAGTTTGCTCCCTAGACCTTGAAACTTAAAAATACACCCTAAGACTAAAAAAAAAAAAAAAAAAAAAAAAAAAAAAATTAATTGTTTCTATGTACAGTACAGTCAGTTCCCCGTATCCGCGCTCCATACATTCGCGATGCTCGGACACCCCTAAATATCCCATTACTTGTCATCCGCGCAAAAAAACTGCAAAATACCAGCTATTCACGGATTTGAATCGGGCGGGTCGGTGTGCATTCCGATTTTTGCTTTGGTTGGCCATCTTGCATTCTTGCGTGAAGTCAACACAGCGTCCCAGCTGAGGCAGCAGTTCACAGATCAGTGTTGGAAAAGTTGAAAACCACACGTTTACAAGATTTTTTTCTGCACGAACCTCTTATCTCTCGCATTTATTAGGGCCTTTAGAGCATTCAGTGATAGGGACAGTGGGCCTGATTGTAATCATGATGGAAATAAATGCCCGGGACCATCAAAACTGAGCAAGCGTACGATGCTGTCGGACGAAAGCAGGCAAATTATGCCGATGAGTCGAAAGCAGGCAAATTATGCCGATGCGTAAGGCTAGCCTATCATCATCATCATCAAATCTGACGCCTCGCTTCCAGAGGAAGCGCCCAAAAAGGGATGGCCATGGCAGAAACTGCCTCCAGGCTCCCAGACATGCCCCGACTGACCCACTCCACAGTGCCATTTCCACTAAGTGGATTATAACCATGAACACTGAAGGAGCAGACCCAGAGCAGTCCCTCACCCGGATGGCAGTTCCACCACTGTTTTGCTAGCCTATCTCTTCATAAATATGTATTAACCTAACAAGTGCGCATGGGGGTAATTGAAAACGTCCCCCTGTGCTGACGTATTTGAGGTGTTTCAGTCACTAAAATATTCATTGTACCATTAATAGCATTAACCCTTAAAGAGCGGCTCACCACATAAGTAGAGTTGAAAAAACAGGCAAAAAACGAGTGAAAAAATGGTGTAAATCGAGTGAAAATGAGTGGGATAGTAATGATCCATACGTCCGATATCTGTGGCCTCCCGGCCCACACTAACTCCAGTTCCCCCACCGCGCGAGAGGATCACAGTGTAACCAATAGTTCGCTAAAAGTGAGCAAGGTAGCAAAATCTGCTAAACTTCCATCTTCGAGGTAACACTGTCAGTGCTCCACGAGTGCTACGTAGCTGTATGTTACGTCAATGTGTAGCGATTTCCACCTAGTTTTCGGCACAATACAGTTCCTTTCATACTGATGGTTGATATAGCTGTCAGAATGGCCTGAAAAGGCCCAAAACGGCCACAGAGGGCCCGCTAGACAAGGGTTAATAATTATCCATATGCGCCTATTATGGGTTGATTATAAAGGTATTAACCTGAAACAACAATAAAACGAGTGAAAACAGCGTTTGGATGGTCAAAATCGTTGATATAGCCCGTGAGTTGTATAATGTATGGGCGAGGCAAACTGCTTTCCCGCCAATTTCCCCCAAGGCCACTGAGACAGTCGATCGATACTCTCTCTCTCTCTCTTGCACTCGCTTGCCATCAGTGATGACAACACCCTGCTTGCAACTCGCTAATGTTAGCACGAAAATATACCTCAGAATAAGGGAATAATAGGGAAAATAGGTGATAACTGAAGGAGAGGAGGAATGTGGGGAAGGAGGGGAGGTAGAGGACTGAGATTTTGCATGGCCCAGGGGCCAAAAAATTTTGTTTTCGATGTCAAAAGTTGATATTTTGTTTTACTTACTCTCAAGAGTCTTCCCGCAGTCCGCCGGGGGAACTCTTAAGAGTCTCCCGGCAGCTCCCGGGTTAATAAGTATTCTCTTCAAATAATATGTAGGTCAAAATATTGGTTTGAGGGTCCAAGATGGCCGGGTCAGGTACGAGCTAAGCCTATTTCCCATTGAAACCTATGTTAAATACACAACACGTATCCGCGTTTTCAAGTACCCGCGGACCGCAGTCTACTAGTAAGGCGCGGATACGGGGAACCGACTGTATATATGGCCGGTTCCCCCTAAAAGTCCCTATTGGCCGACAGGGAAGCTGGCTAAATGGCACAATGAGTCTTCATATTAACTATGGGGTAAAAGGTCTTAAAATTGCCAAAGTAATGGGGCTATTCATGAGGGAGAAAGGAGTATAAATTCTAAAGTTGGGATATTTTTTTTCCCCCCAATGGAGTTCAGTAGATAGTATTTAGTCTTATAATAATAGTAATTATACCGGTACCCTGTTTATTATAGGTATGCTAGAAATTGGTTTATCTATCTAGTTACTGTACCATTCCCCTTCTATATTCTATAATAGTAATGTACACCCTATGTGGTGGATTGTGTTCTTTTATTTAATAATTTTCATTTTAGTAAGCGTTGTTTCCACATAGCGATTTTGATAATTTAATTTGACTTTATATTGTCCTTGTCCCAATTTTGGTTTGTTTAGTTTGCAAGTTTTACATTTTAATTCTATAATTATTTTAGTTTTATTGAGTTGTATTGTCTGTAATTCAAAAAGGGCTAGAGCAAATGAGCTTTAAATTTCTACCCATTCCCTGGCTGATAGTTTCCAAATAGTAGCCTATATTATAGATGTTAATGTTCAAGATTTTTTGCAAGTTGTTTGGAATCCGGTATGCTTGTTAATTTCATTAATCTATTTTAGGAGTTGTTGTTCCCCAAGCTGCCTGGCCGAACGGCCCCGAGCAAGGCCAAGGCCATAACCGAGCGCCCCCACAGAACCCTCCCTGCCGATCACAATAAAGCCTGGGTGACCGAAGCCACTCCATGGCTGGGAGCCGAGGAGGGTGCGGAAACGCCCAGGAAACCAAAGCCCCACCCAGGGCCCTGTGCCCCTCAGCAATTATGAAGAGAAAGTTGAGGGACAAAGGAAGAATGTGACCCTTTGGCTTCCAATTTTGGTAGATTGGGAGGTCAATCCACGGAAGAGACGCAGTCACTTGAGATCTAGAAAATATGTAAGTAAAAGGAACGGTCCGAGTAAGCTATGGGTATGGCAGAGATAGCGCAGTTCTCACTGTGATAGAGCAGCCCATCACCGATTTTAGGAGTAGAGTTGGTTGGTGGAGAGAACATAATAGGTTATTATAGCTACCGTATAATTTGACTTATTGTTTTGGAGCTATAGATGTTGATGGTAAAGAATTAAGTCACTTTTAATGAAAATCATTAATTTAGAGTACAGTACAGGTAAAAGCTTTGGATAGGAATTTGTTTTCTTTAATTTGAACGGTAACTTTTGAGCTATCTGTTAATTTTAAGACTCTTTAAAATTCATAATTATCGAAACGCCCTAAACTAAATAAGTGAAAAACATGCATTTCAATTGATCGGAAATTATTATTTTAAAACAAACTTGTGATCAGACTATACGTGCCGATCTCAAATCCAAAAAATTGAAAAGTGGAGCAGCCCTTAACAGGGTTGCCTGGAACGCCGCCATTAGGACAAGAGCCTGAAACTGCACGTATGTGTGGAGCATACGGTCTTAAAATTTGATGGATGTATATCCACATCTGTATAGCATGGAATCTACTAAACTTTTGTCTACGCTTTACAGCACAAGGATCGTACAGCCGACCAAGAGCTTCCCAACGTCTCAAGATTATTTAAAGCTAAACGTCTGAAGATTAACGTCGCTAGGATCTCCAATCGTCTATCTTCAATCCTCTACTTCAACTCTCCACACGCATCGCTTCTGTTCAATAAGGTTAGTGAAGTTAGATAGGATATATTTATGTTATGTTGGATTTGTTGGTTGTAAATTAACGTCCCTTGTTGAAATTAGGCAGTTGGTTAAGAATGATCCGCTCCCCCCTCCCCTCCTCCCCCTTAATAAACTAAGTAATACTACTGTAGATAAATATATAGTTAATTAATGTTAAAACTTTAAAAATAATCAAACTGGAACAAATTTAAATTAAAGTAAAAATTATTAATAGAAATCGCGATAGAAATCACGCTAAATATAAAATTAAAAATTAAAACTATAAATTCTATATCGATCTATCTATTGCCTGACACAGTGATCCCCGAAGGGGTGGCCACGAACGAACCGCCCCCATGCACCTCTGTCCCCTGTCAGTCGACGCCCCTCCCCCCAACCAGCACCGCCTTCATTCATGTAGTTCCTCACTCCATCCTTCCACCTCATATTCGGTCTACCTCTCCCCCTCTGTCCCTCCACCTCATATTCGGTCTACCTCTCCCCCTCTGTCCCTCCACCTCACTCTCGTACACCCTCTTAGTCATTCTCTCGCTTTCCATACGTTCCATATGGCCGAACCATCTCAAGTTGTTCCTTTTCACACTTTCCAGCACATCTACCTCCACACCACACCTCCTTCTTACTTCCTCATTAGTCTGTCTATCCCTCCATGTAATTCCGCACGCACTCCTTAAGTAATTCATTTCCACTGCTCTCACTCTTGGTCTGAGTCTCTCAACCAACGTCCATGCTTCGCTTCCGTAAGTCAGTGTCGGGATTACCACACTGTCGTGCAAGGACTTCTTCACTTCCATACTGACCACCCTATTTCTTGTTACTGCTTTTAGCGTTCCTGCAACCCTCTTCCCCTGTTGTACCCTCTCCCGCACCTCTTCATCCATAGTCCCATCTTTACTCAACACACTGCCCAGATACTTAAAAGAGTTGACGATCTCCATAGCCTGACCGTTCAGCTTCACCTCACACTCTGTGACTTCACCCCTTTCGAAGACCATAACCTTGCTCTTCCCCGAATTTACCTTCAAATTCCGTTTTTCGCACACTGTTCCAAACTCATTTACCAGACCCTGCAACTCCCATTCATTATCACTCATCAGAACTGTATCATCCGCAAACAGCAGTATAGGTAGCTTCCACTCAATTCCCTCCCTTTTCAGCGATACACCAACATCCACTGCTCTTGATAGTATTTCTTATCCATATATACAGTAAACAACCACGGGGACATCACACACCCCTGTTTCAAACCAACATTCAGGTCAAAGAACTCGCTCTGCTCACTCTCCACACGTACTGCCGCCTTTGCACCCTCATACATGCTCTTCACTGCTTTCAGCAACTTGCCCTCTACTCCGTATATTCTAAGTACTTTCCACAAACCTTCTCTATCCACTCTTGTCATAGGCCTTCTCCAAGTCCATAAAGGCAACATACACCTTTTGTTTCTTCAGATACTTCTCCACAACACAATTGAGGGTAAAAATCTGATCTACACATCCTCTTCCCTTCCTAAAGCCTCCCTGCTCGTCGCCTATCCATTTCTCCGTTCTCACTCACACTCTCAATCACTACCCTACTGTATACCTTCCCTACGCTTAGAAGACATATTCCTCGGTGGTTACCACACACTCCTCTTTCCCCTTTGCCCTTATATAGGGGGACTATTATGCCAGTCTTCCAGTCATCGGGTGCACTCCCCTTCTCCCATGCTAGTTTGCACATTTTCCATACCCATTCTATCACTATCTCACCACCATACCTCAACATTTCCCCACACACCATCTGTTCCTGGTGCTTTCCCCAACTTCACTCTTTTCATGGCTTCCCACACTTCTGACCTCCTGATCCCCACCTCCTCCTCCACTACTTTTCTTCTCCCTCCCATACCATGGGAGAAATTAAGAGTAAATGCTCACTAAAGTAATATTAAAATTGCTGGATAGTTTTGTATAGAATTGGATTAAGTTTCTGGCAAAGTAAAAGTCGACAATATAATTAATCTCCATCTAAAGTGGGCAATCCAGCAAACTTTAAGTATGGATACTTTGTACAGCAATTAAAATATATAGCCTAACTTTGAAAGTAAGTACTGTTCATATTAATAAAAGTAACTTTAAAATTATCGAAGCGCACTAACAAAAAAAATAAAATTGATTTAAAATTATCAGAACTTAGGCTTTGAAAAGCACAAACTTCCAATGTGAAATAAAATTACTGGACTGAATTACAATGTTCCTTTTAAATCTTCGGTATTGCATTAGCAAGTAAATTTTATATATAAAACTTTAGAAGTTACTGTTCAAATTAATATAACTTTAAAATTTAAAATAATAGAAACCCCCACCTTTTATATGTGGAAAAACGCATTAATATTTATCGGAATTAACTTTTAAAACTAAAAAGCTATAAAATAATTAAATAAAATGAGCGTGCACTGAATTAGAATATATTGCTTTTAAAATCGGTTACCTAAATGTTCGCTATTGCATTAGCAAATTAACGGTTTAAAGTAATATATGGTCCCACAGTACTCCACCGTTTCACGCATTTATGACGCAGAGGTTGCCAGATTAGCAATAAGAAATAGTTCTGTTATAATTAACTCTCCAATTTTAGTTTTCTGGCCACAGCTAACTCAAAGACAACTGCAGAGGTTGAAGTAACTAAACTGAAGGTTTCTAAATACCCCTGATGGTAACAAAGGCTTTAAAGTATCCCCAATAGGCTCAAAATCGCGTCATATGTCTGAGAGGGTTAATATAAGTTTAAAATTTAAAATAATAAACTCTACCTTATATACTGTATGTGGTGAAACTCATTAAAATTTATCGGAAATTAAACTTAAAACTACAAAGCTATAGAATAATTATATAAAATGAGCGTGCACTGAATTAGAATATATTTAATTTACAATCGGTTCCCTAAATCTTCGCCATCGCACTAGCAAATTAACAGTTAAAAGTAATAACTTGGTCCCACAGTACTTAATCTTTATCTATATACTCGGTCACCTTCCCCATTGTATTTATTATTAATATCTATAGAAAGACTTATTTATTTGCTTATTAAAATGTAAAACTTGCAAACTAAACGAACCGAAACTTTGACAGTCAATACAAAGTCAAAATCGCTGTGGAGAAAACGCTTGCTAAAATTAATTAAGTTTGTTTAACCAGACCACCGAGTCTAGAAAAAGACTCCCAGGGCTTAAAATAAAATATAAGAAATATTATCTATAGAGCGGCGTATTTAATTGCTTATTTATTTTGTATTACTTTGTTTGCTCACTAGACCTCAATCAAGCTTAAAATAAAGCACTCTTTGTGCATTTTTCGATTGAAAAAGTCTTGGTTTGCTCTGTAGACTTTCAATCCAACCTTACAAAAAACAAATGTTTCGATAGAAAAAATGTGGTTTGCTCTAGACTTCAATCAAGCTTAAAAAGTACCCTTCGTACATATTTTGATAGAACATTTTCCATACTATAATATTTTAGTATATGCTGTGCCTACAAAAACTGTCTGTACATGTTCGAGAAAGTATCCGCCGTTAGTACCTTGAAGGGACCGCGGCGGATGTGAGTATTGGCGTAGCGTACTGTAATTTATTTGTAGTATATTCTGGGCCTATGCATATTCGAGAAAGTATGAGCCGTTCGTACCGGACTTTGAAGGGAGCGCGGCGAATATTAGTATTTATGTTGAAAGTGACTGTCTGTCCTGTAGCGCCCTGAATCCCCCCTCCCCCTCCCCCATTTCTATTACAACCTCTAAATCCAGCCTAATGTGATATATCCTCTATAAACATGAATGTAGCCAAATGATATGCTTACAGGGTAAACTTTAAAATATCCCGGTGGAACAAGTAGGATACTTTATTAACTATGTGTGATAGTGATGGAAGAATAGGTACGGTTACGAAGGATAGTAATATTTTGGCATGATTTGATAGTGTAATACTTAAACTAGGACCTTTCATGTTCATTGTCTTGACATCATAATGCCTAAATGTGCGGAATATTGGTGAGTATCCTAGGTTCGAGTCTTGGAGAGTCCTGTATTTGTTTATTTCATTGAGTTTAGAAGTAAAGTTTTGGTGATAAAATATAAATTAATAAAAAATTCCTTTGACTTCAAAGGTTTAAATAAATGCTAAAGACACTCAAAATAAATTGGTGCCTTTTTCGGTAGAAAAATGGCTCTGCCAAAGGCCGATTTCTAATAAATTACATAAAAAGTTATAAAAATGCCACACAAATGGGGCAAATGTAAGAAAGTTGAAGTATCTTTTTAACTTAAATTATAATGTAAAACTTGCAAAATAAACAAACCACTTAAAGGAACGCAGTAAAAAGAAAAGTCCACTAATCCAAATGGCTAAGTATTATATTTGATGCAGTTTTGACCACCATGTACTCCCTGCTGACGTATAGCTGGGTTAGGGTGGGTGCCCTAATGATCGGGGACTTCAGTGAATGGGTATCGGAAATGTGTAGAAAAGTGTTCACTAAATTTAAATCCAGACTGTAATTCCTGCTTTATTGTAGTTTTCATTCAATTTTATTCAGTTTATGAAGGGTCTATGGCATCAAAGCGTATTTGATTCGTACTGATGTTTCCTAAGCTTAATAAAACTGATTAACCTCTGAAGTGCGCACGGGGGTAAATGAAAACGTCCCCCTGTGCTGACGTATTTGAGGTTTTTAGTCACTAAAATATTCATTGTACCATTAATAGCATTAATAATTATCCATATGCGCCTATTATGGGTTGATTATAAAGGTATTAACCTGAAACAACAATAAAACGAGTGAAAACAGCGTTTGGATGGTCAAAATCGGAGATATAGCCCGCGAGTTGTATAATCTATGGGTGAGGCAAACTCCTTTCCCGCCAATTTCCCCCAAGGCCACTGAGACAGTCGATCGATACTCTCTCTCTCTTGCACTCGATGGCCATCAGTGATGACAACACCCTGCTTGCAACTCGCTAATGTTAGCACGAAAATATACCTCAGAATAAGGGAATAATAGGGAAAATAGGTGATAACTGAGGAATAGGAGGAAAGTGGGGAAGGAGGGGAGGTAGAGGACTGAGATTTTGCATGGCCCAGGGGCCAAAAAAAAAAAAATAAAAAAAAAAAAAATAAAAAAATTTTTTTTTTTCGATGTAAAAAGTTGATTTTTAGTTTTACTTACTCCAGAGAGTCTTCCCGCAGTCCGCCGGCCGAACTCTAAAGAGTCTTCCCGCAGTTCCCGGGTTAAGGGTAGCTGTGATGAAAGTAAAATTAAAGTTATTTTAGATATCAGAATCTTGCCAAAAATTGAATCCTGTAACCAACCTATCTACTAATCCATAATGTGAATGGAGGAGTGCTAGAAGGGATCTGCCCCTTGTACAGTACTGCTACCCTGAAATGGGGATTGAATGCAGTAAGTTAGTTCACATATTGAATATTGGAACCGCGGAGCATATCTCTCGGGCGGGGAGAATAGTTTTGGGTGGGTGGATTAACTTCAAAATTAAAGTATAATTTTGGTGTGACTATCCTAGGTTAGAGTCCTTGGAGTGCCACATGTATTAGTTGATTTCATTGAGTTTAGAAGTAAAGTTGTTGGTGTAATGGCTTAAGGTGCTTATGTTCTGGGTGTTGTGTCCCGGGTTCGAATCCCGGGAGGATCATCTGATGCCATTAGTTTATTAAATTCTGGTTGTGGTGTCCCGGGTTCGAATCCCGGGAGGACCATATGCTTTAATCAGTTTATTAAAGTAAATTTGAGGTTGTAATTGATAAGAATGGGGTGTTACTTATTAGATTTATAACTTGTATTTAAATGGGGTGGTACTTATTAGATTTATTTCTTTAATTTTTATTGTTTTGTTAGTATATTCTGGGAGATAGGAGTGGGATTATGCTAGGAAGGGTAACTTTAAATTTAATGTTTCTAGCTGTAGAACTTTAATTTTATTTGTTTTTTTAGTATATTCCGGGCCCACGACTGCAGCCTGAAAACTAGTACGGTCATTCATAAGTCTCCTGCTAGTACGCAACAAGGTTGTCAATAAGTAGTGATTCCGAACGTCAGGTCCTGCCCCCCCCCTGAGGTGCCCGGGATATAGGGCTGAACGGAGAGAGCGAGAGTTTGTTTATGTAGGCTTAGCTTCGGGGTATTAATTGTTCCACTAGTATCATTTATATTCCTTCGGAAGCAATGTTTGGAGAGTCTTGGCTCCCTCGGTATTAAGATGCGCATAAAGTTTATTCGATCTTTATATAATTTCTGTTTTAGGAAGGTCTTTGGCAACTCAAATCTACCCAATATATCGTAGCCTTGTGCATAATGCTTTAAGTCTTTATAGCATAATGCATAAATGTGCAGAATTTCTGTGTCTCCTAGGTTAGTCCTTGGAGTGCCACATGTACAGTATTTTTAATTAAATTTACTTCAGTAATATCCTTGGTTCGAGTCCTTGGAGTGTCATGTGTATTTTTCATTGAGTTTAGAAGTAAAGTTGGTTGGTGAAAAAATATGAATCCATAGATCCTAACTAAGGTGAATAAAAGCATTTAATGATCGAATAAACTGAACGCTTCGTAATCCTGAAGGTGTTTATTAACTTAAAAGAATTTCCAACCTAGTGTTTTGGAAATATTTTAAGTTTGTAAGAGTTCTGTAAACATTGTTAACGGAGTAAATTTATACAAATCGAACTTGGCAAGGTAAAAGTGAATGGGAGAGCTTTGGTTACTGATTAGTTGCTTTCGTTAACTCTCCTAAGTTAAGGAAAGGAATTTGTGCAGTATCCAAGCTTTAACCTAATTTATTTTACCAACGCTGATTTTAATGCACTATTGTAAGTTTTTGACATTTGTTGCTCCATTGGTAAATAAAGAAAAAATGAGATGTGAATTGTATATATACCATCTAAGCCCATTATACATTTTGATATGCTGTATTGTTCAATGGATAGGGTTAGGCTGAAAATAGAAGTACCTAGTTGTAGTAGTGACTAGTTGGTAAAAGATCTGATAATGATTGGTTCTATATACTGTAGTCTTTAATGTTTTTTTAATTAGTCTGGCAGCTTAGTTAGAAATTTGAAAGTAAACTTTCAAAATAAACAAACACAAATGACTTAAGACCAAGTACTTGTCAAAATAGCAATAGTTTGAAATTAGTATAAAGCAAGAGCAATTTTGGCGTAAGTGAAACTCAATTGTAGTTTGTGAGACTGAATATAATAAGACTGAATAACTAATAATAGGCAAATAACTGAAATAAGTTTGCAGTCAAATTTTTTTCTTTGATAATCTGAGTAAAGTGGATTAATGGTCTATACATTTTTTTAAAGTAGTTTAACCCGGGAGCTGCGGGGAGACTCTTAAGAGTTCCCCCGGCGGACTGTGGGAAGACTCTCCTGAGTAAGTAAAATTAAAAATCAACTTTTGACATCGAAAAAAAAAAAAAAAAAAAAAAAATTATTTTTTTTTTGGCCCCTGGGCCATGCAAAATCTCAGTCCTCTACCTCCCCTCCTTCCCCACTTTCCTCCTATCCCTCAGTTATCACCTATTTTCCCTATTATTCCCTTATTCTGAGGTATATTTTCGTGCTAACATTAGCGAGTTGCAAGCAGGGTGTTGTCATCACTGATAGCAATCGAGTGCAAGAGAGAGAGAGAATATCGATCGACTGTGTCGCAGTGGCCTTGGGGAAAATTGGCGGGAAGGTAGCTTGCCTCACCCATACATTATACAACTCGCGGGCTATATCTCCGATTTTGACCATCCAAACGCTGTTTTCACTAGTTTTATTGTTGTTTCAGGTTAATACCTTTATAATCAACCCATAATAGGCGCATATGGATAATTATTAATGGTACAATGAATATTTTAGTGACGAAAAACCTCAAATACGTCTGCACAGGGGGAGGTTTTCAATTACCCCTGTGCGCACTTCAGAGGTTAATAGGCTGGAAGGCTAAGAATTCAATAACAAATGTTAGCCTGAAGAAAGTAACTGTTGGTCATTTATATAAAGTTCAGTGAAGTCTAAGACTAGTGTAATCTATATAATTTGGGCTAAAAATACGACTGATGTGATGAATTTGCCTATAAGATACCCTGACTGACTCTTCCCAAATGCTAGAAATATTAGCTTCTATTACTCTAGTACAGTAACTGTTATCTGAAAGTAAATTTAGTCAGATTATTGTAGATTTCTGTAAACTCTAATTGGTCATTGGGAATACTGTACATATATGAGATATATAGATGTATTTAGGAGTGAGTATTGAAAAAGTTATAAATGTTACGGTATATATCCTTAAAATACTTGGAATCTGAAGGTTACATTTGTTATTTTTGCTTATGGCTGAAACTTGGTTATAGCTTATGAGAGGAGTAGTTGTTAATACCGTACTGTACTATATGGATTATCTTTTATGGTACTAGGGAAGACTGATGGGAGATAGTGATGCCTTGGTCTATAGTACAGTATGAAAGTTAGATTTTAGTTATAGGTATAATCAAGAGGGTTTTAGTTCATAGTTTTATAGAATTACTACTACATTAGGTATAATTAATAGGCTTTTAGTTAGTTCATAGTTTTATTGAATGATTAGTAGGATTGGTATAGGTTTAGTTCATACATAGTTTTTACAAGGATTACTACATTTGTAAAGGGCTTATTTGTTATATTTATGAATTTATTTGTCTGTTTAACAGAGCTAAAAATGTCACTAACCCATAGTGTATTAATCCTTTTGGAATGCAATATAGTTTTCCATATTCTGGCTTTTTGACAAATTTGAGCAGTTTAAGAGGGACGTTTGAGTGTGTAAAGGGCAATGACTAGATCAACCTTCCGACTCTCACAGGCCCTACCCAAGCTGAATAAATAATCTATTAGCCAGAATAAAGGAAGTAATTGTATACTGAAAGTTTAAGGTGCAAGTTCTGTTTGTATAGATTATTAAAGTTTACTTTTTGAGATGCAGTTGTAGATGATTCATAATTATTCTGAGTTTTAATATTGACAACAACAACAACAGAAAGAAATTCATAACAAAATATTGCTTGCAAAATAGACTTGGAAATTAAAGTAATTAAATGTATACACCCCATAGTTTGGGTTTGCCAACTTGAGACTGAGCCCGCACAGGGAGTTTAAAATTTAAATAAATATCATTTTTGGAATATTTGAGCATTTGTCCAAAGACTGACAATTTAAAGTAATGAAATTGAGTATTTATGTATATACTCAGGCACATACCCCATAGCTAGGGTTGGCAGACTTGAGACAGCCCAAATGGAAATTAAAATATAATTAAATCTTAGTGTTTGTCAAAATACTTTGCAATTAAAGTAATTAATTTGGGAATTTGTATATACTCAGGCACATATCCCATAGGTGAGGGTTGGCCAACTTGAGACCGCAGGAAAAATTCTATCCATCTACTCAGGCCCAATTGCAATTTTCCTAAAAAAATAAAATAAAAAAAATAGAAATTTTGCAATATTTAAGTTTTCATTGTTCTATTGTTGACTCATAGTTGTCTTTATTAATACTGGATATAGAAGTTCTGCATATTTTTCTACAACTGCATAATACAGTAATGAAATCTTTAATGGAATGATGTTTTAGAATGTGCAATTTTTGTATGTTTTAAGACTAATTAAGTATTGATTTATGAAGTCAATGTAATTCCCTCTGAAAATATAAGTCGTGGTATATTTAAGAGGAAAATTATATATGCTTTCAAAATTATTCAGTTTTAACACCATACACTCTTTGCTCAAGAGCTGGGTGTCCTGATTATCGGGGCCTTAATCAAATCTATACTTAAAATAATCTTTTATATATACAAAAATGAAAATATATGAAGTAGAAATTATTTTACTCTATATACTTTATTAGATTTTGTCAAGGACTGTCTACTTGACATCACTAAAAGTGTGCACATTCTAAAATTTATCCCGTTGAGATTCTCTTTAGCCATAAATAAGTAAATGCTATGGAATCTATTGAAGAAAAAGTAATTTAGGGTACGGCATAAGATTTGTATGCAGTTGTAACTAGTTATATTCATAGAAAATGCCCACTGAAATGTAACTTGAGATTAAATATTTATGGAAATGTACTTGTGCATTTTGATATATATTAATGTCCCTTGATTTTTGTGATGGTATTTATATTGCAAAGAAAATTGACTGCTTACAAATCTGGTTCTGTATTTTAATATATCATAGGCCAACCTTCTTGAAACTCTAAAAGGCTAGAAGAAATGGGCTGAAACTTTCCTATCTTATTCCCTGGGTGACTCTTCCCAAATTATGAAAATACCATGCTTGATTACTGTTTATTGATGTTAATGGTAAAGAATATTGGGCAATTATAAAAGACTGTTCTATTATAATTAAGCCAGATATCTCTGCCACTAAGATTAATGAGTAATCACTATGTGAGTTCTATTTCTTTGGAAGAGTTGACCAGGAAATAGGTGTGGTAATGCAGTTTATTTACTTTAGCCTTTTTAGTTAACCCATTGATGAATATGGATCACTAAGTTAATTTTGGTTACCTGACTTATATGCAGCTTAGGAAGACTGTTGAGCAATGAGAGTGGTAATAGTAATTTATTAACCCTTGAGTATCTGGTACTTCCTAAGGTGCATACAATTGAATAGCCAATATTCCCAAAGTGCATCATATTTGAATTGGTTTAGAATTTTGGCCTTTATATATTTACTGCTATAATTACTGAAAATGATTATCAGCCCCTTGATAAAATATGAGTAAGTTAATATTGGATATTTGATTATTTTATGTTGCTTTGGAATTATTTTGGCATTTATGCTCTTAATTATTCCTTAAGTGCATAGAATTTCTCTTAGCCAGCATGACTTAATAAAATCCATTGGAACTTTTCAGTGGTGTAAACTTTTCACAAGTCTAGTTGTGAAATTTTCCAAAGTTTACACCACTGAAATTGTTTTAAGTTCTACTTTGAAAAATTTGCTGAACATATCTAAACATAATTTTCCAAAGTCCAAACTAGTGAAATTCTTTCCTGAGTCCAGTACTGGACTTTGGAATTTAGAATGAAAAAATTCTGAATTCTAAATTCCATTCATTGTTTGACTTTTTTATTTTTATTTTTTTATACTTTACTTTAACAAAATACTCTTACATTACTGAATGGGATTTAAATATTCATAGTCCAGCCTTTGGTATACCTAAGGTGAACTGCATCTTATTATAATAAAACAACTAGATATGGTATTCAAAACTTTTACTGGATTTACAAATGTTACATGACCGCTGGATATTTGTGATAGAATTACTTGTCTTCAAGCACCTTTCAATGGACTTTACTTATATTAGGCTTTGGGATTCTCAACAACTATAGTCTGCCGTTTTAAATAGATAACATCAGTATGATCACTTTCAATACTTTAGTAATCTCACAACAATTATAGATTTTCAAAGCATTGGTGACAATGATTTTTATAAAGCAGCATTGACTAAAGTAAGGGGTGAAGTCACAGTGTGAGGTGAAGCTGAACCGTCAGGCTATGGAGATAGTCAACTCTTTTAAGTATCTGGGCAGTGTGTTAATTAAAGATGGGACTATGGATGAAGAGGTGCGGGAGAGGGTTGTAGGAACGCTAAAAGCAGTAACAAGAAATAGGGTGGTCAGTATGGAAGTGAAGAAGTCCTTGCATGACAGTGTGGTAATCCCGACACTGACTTACGGAAGCGAAGCATGGACGTTGGTTGAGAGACTCGGACCAAGAGAGAGCAGTGGAAATGAATTCCTTATGGAGTGCGTGCGGAGTTACATGGAGGGATAGACAGACTAATGAGGAAGTAAGGTATGTAAGGTGTGGTGTGGAGGTAGATGTGCTGGAAAGTGTGAAAAGGAACAACTTGAGATGGTTCGGCCATATGGAACGTATGGAAAGCGAGAGAATGACTAAGAGGGTGTACAAGAGCGAGGTGGAGGGGTAGACCGAATTAAAATTTAAAACTTGCAAACTAAACAAACCAAAATTGGGACAAGGACAATATAAAGTCAAATTAAATTATCAAAATTGCTATGTGGAAACAACACTTACTAAAATGAAAATTATTAAATAAAAGAACACAATCCACCACATAGGGTGTACATTACTACATGAGCAAGTTAATCTGTTTCCCAAGCAAACTAATCGCACATATAACTACGCACTATCGTCACGTTAAAGGAAGTAGTCGAGTTTGGGAAGTCCGGGACGTTCTGACAAATTTTACTAAACTCTGCATGAATAAAGAAACTACATGTTAAATGTCAAAATATTATTTAAAATCAAATTTGCAACATGACAAGACATTAACAATAGTACAAAATACAAATATTGATTAAGATATCTATACTATTACAAAATAATATATAAAATCCAGTACAGCACTCGCTAACGATAGTGCTATCGGGTAGGTACCTGTAAGCATAGCATGCCTCCAGTGACCCCTATCAATAACTACCCTACAAATAACCTACATTTATAGCACAAATAAACTAAGGAAATCGCAAAAGTAAGCAATTGATACTATCGACAATGAATACATATAATATAAAGACAAATTGCAAAATATGAAGTAACAACAGATTTAAACAGTACTCTTTTAACAAGAACAATAAATTTTAAAAATCATATTAATATTAAGAAAAGAAAAAGATAAACAATAAATACAGACAAAAAGTAAGCAGAGGTTATACAAGAAACTTCAAGTTAAAAATATTGATGTCAAATTTTAGAATAGTCACAATAATTGACCCTAAAAAGATTAAATTTATGGAACAATTTACTTGCCTATGAGGTGGAAGGATGGAGTGAGGAACTACATGAACGAAGGCGGTGCTGGTTGGGGGGAGGGGCGTCGACGGACTGGGGACAGAGGTGCATGGGGGCGGTTCGTTCGTGGCCACCCCTTCGGGGATCAAGGCGTCGGGCAATAGATAGATAGATTGACTAAAGTCATAGGACATGACAGAATTAACATTTAAAACTCCCAAAGATGTGTAAAATAACTTTGGAAACTGAAGTTACTAAAAGGTTTTAAGTTTCTAACGTCCTCCCTTTCCGCTTTTGCTCTTTTCCCCCCTGGCTTTTCCCTCGTCCTTCGGTTTGCCCTTCCATCCTTCCTTGTTCCAAGTCCTCTACTTCTCCCCTCGTTCTTCGGTCTCGTTTCTTAGATCACCTCTCTCTTCACGCTACAACCACTCCTGTGTTTACTGATGGCTCCAAGACGTCGGTAGGCGTGGGGTTTGCCGTCCTTTTTCCCACTTGCTCGTATCAATATTCTTTACCTCCCGTTGCCAGTATATTAACTGCTGAACTTTATGCTATTTTTATTGCCCTCCGTTTTATGTATTCCTTCCCCTCCTCGTCCTTTACTTTGTTCTCTGATTCTCTCAGTGCTCTACTTCTCTTACAGTCCTCCCCTGCTCTCCACCCTTTAGTTCTTTCCATTCAGGAATGGCTTTTCCGCCTTTCCGTCCGCAAAAAGCTTGTTCGTTTTTGCTGGGTTCCCAGTCACGTTGGCGTTTGCGGTAATGAGCGGGTTGATTGCCTTGCTCGTTCTGCTGCCGTGCGGGGTACCCGCTCCTCACTTGCTGTCCCGGCCTCTGATTTCTTCCCTGCCTTGTCCAGGTTTCTTTGGTCGAGGTGGCAGACTCAGTGGTCCGCTATCTCCGTTAATAAACTTCGTTCTGTCAAACCGTCCGTTTCTGGGTGGTCTGATTCCTCCCACCGTAATCGCCGATGGGAGACGGCTTTGGCCACACCAGACTTACCCATTCGTTTTTAATGTCCCGTTCTCCTCCGACTCTCCATCTTTTCCTCGATTGCCCCTTATTTTCCGTTGCCCGCACACGTTTCTTCCCTTTTCTGGCTTTCCTCCGCCGGCCGCCATGTCTTGCAGATTTTCTTTCTGAATCTCCCTCGTTTTCTATCTCCCGTATTATGTCCTTCCTTCATCATGTTAGAGTTCTCGATGATATTTAGTTAACTTCCTTCCCGTCTTTACCTATTTCGTGCCATATGGCCTTTGTCGCCTGGTGCGTTGACTTCATTAATGTAATGTAATGTTTACTGGAATTTCTTTGGGTACTGTATATTTTTTACCTGACTACATGTTTTATGAATGATTATTATAATTAACAAAAACCTTTATTGTTAGTTGTCTAATAAAATTGACCTGGTATACTTGTTTCTCAATAAACCTTGTAACATTTGGCTTTGCTAAATTATAATTTAAAACTTTCAAAATAAACTAACTAAAACTTGGACTACACAAGATAGAAAGGAACTAATCAAAATTGCTATGGAAATAACTTTTGATTCATATAAATTATCATGGACTTAACAAGAAGCTAGAGTGGCTTAGAGACTGGCATCAGTGCCAGAGTGTACATGTACCAATAATATGGAGTCTCATATTAAACTGAGTAAAGATTAATAAAGGTATAACTAAATGAAAGGGAATGTGCCTGGTATATAATTATACAAGTAAAAGAAGTCTTCAATTGGTACTGAGAAAAACAACATAGTAAGGACCTGCCTGAGCATATACTGATAATTAATTATACAAATAAAAGGCCTCTATTATTGGTACTGAGAAATACAACATAGTAAGGACCTAAGTAAATATGCCATACCTATATTGCTACGCAATGTTTCATCAATAAATTAAAATTTCAAACTAAGCAAACCAAAACTGGGACAGTCAAAATTGCTATGTGGAAACAAATTATATAGCCTATCATTCATCAGACAAATATTACCATAATCAAAACCAAAAGAACTTATCAACATTGTGAAAGCTATGCTTGAGCAACAAAATTAAAGGGAAATCAACCGTTATCTAATGACTGGATGCTCAAGACAACTAAACGCACAATGACCAACCTAAATTTTTTTTTTGAGAAATTAAGTTCAGTGAATATTCAAACCAATAGACCTAAACTCTCAAGATAAACAAACAGACGAGACAATGTAAAGACAAAAGATCAAATCTAAATAAGTGCATAACAGATAAGCAACTCTCACATTAAAATAAGCAACAACTCATTCAATACCAGAGGTCCTTTTTATAATCTTCTGCCAGCAAGACTTTTATTCAGCTTAGGAAGGACCTCTAGCAAAAAATAAGGCTTCAATATATCTCTACCACTTTATTCAGCTTAGGAAGGACCTATAGCCAAAAATAAGGCTTCAATATCACAACCAACCCTTTTAACCACCAATCGTCAAAATATAGCCACAATACAAATCTAGCACACATCGCTGGTACTCAGAGGGTTAACGGACAAAAACAATGCAAAATGATACCCAAGTTACTTCTGGTACTCAAAGGGTTAACGGACAAAAACAATGTACAATGATAGCCAAGTTACTGTAATGTCAATTGTACAATTGATAAAACAAACTGACAAGCAAAGAAAAGGGAGCAACAACAAGAGGCATTTCAAAAGTAGAGAAAATATCAAAGTAAACTATTCAAGCAAATAAGAGCTTATCAAATATATACCCATAATACACAAGCAAAACCTATTTGTTTTTTTTCTATGAGTGAGGGAGACAAAAAGCAAAACTGCCTGTAGCGAGTGTCTTCCCCCAGAGTTGAAAGAGTGACAGGGCCAAAATCAAGGACGTTCGAACCAAAATGCCAGCACACACGGAGCAATTCAAGTCATAAGAACAGGGAAATACTGATTCTGGGAGAGAGTTCCAATGACAAAGCAAACTACTCAAATCAAGCCATACTGAAAACCATAAGTGTCTAACCAATATATAAAGTACCCAAGCAAAGAACAATACAATAAAAATATTCACAAGTAAACACCAACTATAGAAATGCATAATAGTACACGACAAAGTACAGTGGTGCTAATAAGTCATGTCTCGGCACCAAGTATATTTTGATCAATAATTTGTATCATCCAAGCTTCATTTCTTCATATCGAGTGATCTATACAAACATGTTCCTACACTTACCCACCCTATTCAACATCTGACGGACATTAATACAGCACAGAGCGAGCCAAACGTAATGACAGCTGGGACATGACTTATTAGCGCCACCGTACACAACAAAGCCAACAACTGTAGATAATAATAATAATAGGCTGGTACTGTATTGTACGAGCGCCAATTCTCAAAAGATGATTCACGAGCGCTCGCATTAACTTAAAATTTTCAAACAAAAAATATACGTTTATAGTCATCAGTACAGTAACTATGATCCGCAGTATCATAAGCCTTCAGAAATAAGTGCGACTTCACTGGTTTATTAAAAGCATCAACACAAGCCAACTGTGGTGATGGGCTGGTCTATCAGAGTGAGAACTGAGCAATCTCTGCCATACCCATAGCTTACTCTGACTGTTCCTTTTACTTATATATTTTCTAGATCTCAAGTGACGGCGTCTCTATCGTGGATTGACCTCCCAATCTACCAAGATTGGAAGCCAAAGCGTCACATTTTCCCCTTGCCCCTCAACTTTCTCTTCATAATTGCTGAGGGACACAGGGCCCTGGGTGGGGCTTTGGTTTCCCGGGCATTTCCGCACCCTCCTCAGCTCCCCGCCATGGAGTGGCTTCGGTCACCCAGGCTTTATTGTGGTCGGCGGGGAGGGTTATGTGGGGGCGCTCGGTTATGGCCTTGGCCTTGCTCAGGGCCTTGGGGCTGTTCGGCCAGGCAGCTTGGGGAACAACAACACAAGCCAACTGCTTAAGTAACTGGAAGTTGATTGAATAGATGCAATTGATGGAACATACATTATAATAAACTAAGCAACCAAAAACAAAACTATTATGAATATACAGTACAGTACTTACATTTCTTAAAGTAGTAGAGGCCGGGACCAGGCAGCCATACCACCACGGCAACAGCCAACAGATTCTTGCTACATCATAGGAACACTTGACCTGAAAAGAAAACAAAATATATGTAACAACTTCCATTTTATTCCTAAAGTTAGTCAGTAGCCAATTTTAATATCATCCAAAACTGGGACGACACAATATAAAGAAAAACAAAAACTAATCAAAGTCAAAATATTTAGCAAAACAAAATATGAAACATAATACACAAAACAGAAATTCATCACTTAACCCCTTCACCGCCATTATTACTTTCATCGTATTCTGGATTTATGTATGTACACTCGGTCAAAAAAGTATCTGCACCCCTACGCTGATCATCAGGTGTGTACAACTCGATAGGGTTGGTACCTCTGCCTGCAACAATATCCGTGTGTCAGAGACGATCGGATATAGTTGCAGGCAGAGGTACCAACCCTATCGAGCTGTACACACCTGATGATCAGCGTAGGGGTGCACATACTTTTTGTACCGAGTGTACATACATAAATCCAGAATACGATGAAAATAACAATGGCGGTGAAGGGGTCAAGTGAGCAATTTTGAAGCAGAGAGAATTTCGTTAACTAATTTATGAAGTGTAATCATTAAAAACATTAAACCATGATAATAAATACTGGAAATGCTATAGTGTATTCGTTAAACCTACGCCAAACCTCTAGACCTATCACATTCTAAGGAAAGCAAATTTGAGCTATGTAGCGTTGGGAACTTCTCACCGAGGCACTATGCACTCCATGTCATAGCGCCTCGGTGAGAAGTTTCCAACGCTGCATAGGTCAATTTTTCTTGGGAGATCTCCTTAGAACATGATCAGATCTAGAGGTTAGTATTCAAGAGCTTTGGCCGACTTTTAATAAATACACTATAGCATTGTAAGTACCAGTGTCATACCTTAAACTTTTACTGTGGCTACTAATACACTATTTTAATCAGTTGAAAAGGGCCTCCAGCAATTAACAAGCTTCAAACTATTTAAATATTTTTAGTATCACAGATCCTTCTTAAACTTACAAAAAATGTCAAAATATAGATAGAATATCATTACATGTATAGACCTACAGATTACAGAAGGGGTTAAGATGTCATAAAGGCCAAAGGTGTGACTATCATAGAAGCACTACAAATACCATATGATGCAGGGTATGCTGTGAGGATCATAACAGGGGACACAGTACTGTAGTAAAAAAAACACAGAATGAGAGAAGAAACTTCCAAGAAATGTGGCAACTGCAAAGAAGGCTACTGGGCATGCTACCGAAATGTGCGGAAAAACTCTAAGTCATATTAAAAAACCCGAGAACCAGCAAATAATGTTACAGGAACATTATTTGCCGTTTCTCTTGGTTTTTAATACGATAAGAGTTTTTCCGTACATTTTGGTAGCATGCCCAGTAGCCTTCTTTGCAGTTGTCACATTTCTCGGAGGTTTCTTCTCTCATTTTGTGTTTTTTTTACTACAGTACTGTGTCCCCTGTTGTGATCCTCACAGCATACCCTGCATCGTGTGGTATTTGTAGTGCTTCTATGATAGTCAGACATTTGGACTTTATAACATCCGAACCCATTCTGTAATCTCTAGGTCTATAATTATATTCTATCTATATTTAGAAACAATTTTGAAGTTTAAGAAGGATCTGTTATACTATAAATACTTTTAAGTAGATACTATCAAGCTTCTTAATTGCTGGAGGAACTTTTTGAACTGATTAAAAATGTCTATTAGTAGCGACAGTCAACAAATACATGTGGCACTTCAAGGACTCGAACCTAGGATGCTCACACAAAAATTCCGCGCATTTATGCATTACGCTATCAACACAGAAGTGAGAAATTCCAAAGGATGTCTAGGTCAATTTTGGTTGGGAGTCTTGCTTGACTGTCGACGTCCTCTAGAAGGCAACAAATATTAGAAAATAGCTAAGCCGGCACTAGAGCCAGCCCTATTACCTATCCCCTATGCAACCACTGAGGCGTCCTATACAGCTAAACCCATACGGTACCGGTAACATATTTTCATTCGATTTCAGCTTAGGAAAGATATACAGTATATGGTAGCTTAAAGGATTAATTGAAACCATTTAAATCAAGTCATGCCATACATACATACATACATAAAATTTTAAGACTGAGTGTTCCACACATAAGTGCAGTTTCAGTCTCTTGTCCTAATGGCGGCGTTGCAGGCAACCCTGTTAAGGGCTGCTTCACTTGTCAAATTCTTGGATTTGAGATCGGCACGTATAGCCAATTGAGAAAAAACTCATACAATCCACTCGGGATTCGAACCCTGGATCTTGCGATTAATTGAGAGTGTCTGTAGCATTTTAATGGGTAGACATCCTTCCCAAGCTCAACAAAATCGTCCATACATTATATTCTGCCAAAATCGTCTAATACCTTCCAGAATATCAAGAAAAGTACATCACCGGTACACAGAGGGTTAAATGGAAGTGGTCCCTGTCAGCTATCTAATACCTCGCAGTGGCAAGGGTGCACCAGTCGGGGTCGTATCCAATCTCACCGCTCTAGCCGTATCTCAAGGACCCTCGGAGGTTTCAAGGAGCCATCGTTGACATGGTCATCTGCCACGATTTCCCTTTCCACCAGTGCAAAGAGAAGAAGAATAAGACACAGGGAGAGAGAAAGGGGTGGTGTAAAAAAGGCTTATCTCGTCGGAATAAATGGATCTTCCGCAACCTGATAAGTCAAGCCTCTACCCGCACAGGTCGTAGGGAAGGCCCAAATATCCCAGCCAGTCACCACTCGGTTAGTAACACATTATAAAAATACCTGAAGGCAGGTTAGTCAATATATATAAATTAGTAACACATAACAATACCCGAAGGCAGGTTGTTGTTGTTCCCTAAGCTGCCTGGTCGAACAGCCCCGAGTCCCTGAGGAAGGCCATGGCCACGATCGGGCTTTCCCACAGAGCTCTCATTGAGTGTAGGTTGTGTTGTTGGCGTAAGTGGTTGTGTGAAATGCAGTCTTCTATGATGTGTTTAATGGTATGGGGTGCTGTGTTACATCCCGGGCAGGCGTCGACAACGGAGTCATCCAGTCTCTTCTGATAGCTCAGGAGAGCTGGATGGTGTCCGCATCTCAGCCTGGCCAGGTGGACTCTGTCCTCGCGAGGGAGGGAGGATTCGGAAGGATGGATTTCGGGAGGTCGTGCATGCAGCTGCGTGTTGTCTGTGAGCGAGTGGATGGATTGGCGAGAGATATGAGTATGGATGTGCTTCTGGAAGTTGGTTCGGGGTGGGCAGGGAGGGAGAGAGGACAATAATTGTGTGTGATACCGTGTGCTGGGTGTTGTTTTGATATTTCTTGGTGTCTGTGGATGTGTTGCCATGTAGTTTAGTGGGTGGTCTTGGTTCGTGGAGGCTGCTGCCAGGAATTGAGTGCCTCTCATGTCCAGATGGTCTTTGACTTTGAGGATTTTTGTTTCTTGATGTAGATGATCTGTGGGTGTAGTAGCTGTGCAGCCTGTAATGATCTTCAGGGCTTTGTTTTGAATAGTCTGTAAGGTCTTATGATGTGTTTCAGCTAGGTTAGAAGCCCAGGCTGGGCTTGCGTATTCCATTACTGATCTTATGTATTGTTTATATACTGTGGTGGTAGTTTCTTTGTTGTGTCCAAATTTTGTGTGAGCAAGTGACCTGAGGGCGTTAAGTCTGGGTGTCAGTTTCTTTTTAATGCTTGTGGTGTGGTGTGCTGTTTGAAGGTCATATGAGTATCATATGTTACTCCTAGGATTTTGGGTGTGTGTGTATGTGTTAGGGGTGTGTTGTTTATGGTGAGTTGAGGGATGTATTCGTGTTCACCTGTCCAGCTTGTGAGCAGGGTTGCGGTGGATTTGGCTGGGGCTAGATTAAGTCTGTTTGTAGTGCACCAGCCATGTAGTGTGTTGAGATAGGGTTGAAGGAGATCTGTTGCTCTTCTTGGGTCATGGTGTGTGCATGTGAGTGTTATGTCATCTGCATAGGAGGCTAAGTTTATTTGGGGAGTATTGGGTGTAGTTATATCGTGCATGTACAGATTGAAGAGTGCGGGCGATAGGACGGATCCTTGTGGGACTCCGTTTGGAAAGTTTCTGATTTTAGATGACTGACCGGCAAAAGATACGTGTGCACATCTGCCTGCTAGGAAGTTGGCCAGCCACCTTTTTGTGTTGTGCATGTTTGTGTTGTAGATTTTGTTTGTTAGGTTGTGGCGTGGGATGGCATCGAAGGCTTTACTAATGTCGAGTGTGGCTAATAGTGATCTGTGTGGTGGTCTAGATGAGTTGATGCCGTCAAAAGCTCTTTGTGTAAGGTCTGTGAGAAGAGTGTTTGTGGAGTGCAGTGGCCTAAAGCCATGTTGTGTTGGAGCTAGGGGTAGGTCGGGTGTAATTAGTTGTAATACTAGGCATTCCATGACTTTGGAGGGGGAGCAAAGGAGTGTAATGGGGCGGTGCGAGGAGGGTAGCGTGGGGTCTTTGTTGGGTTTGGGGAATGTGATGATGATACAGTCAGCCCCCCCAATACGCGATTCCACAATTCGCGAAAACCCTAATACACGAGTGACCCCTCGAAAATAACATTAATTAATTAAACATTAATTACGCGAGGTGGTACCACAATACACGAATCGAGAGCTAAGAAGGGGCCAAATCCGCTATTCCCGCTTGATACGCGAGCACGTCTACGTTTCGCGAGGCCCAGGAGTAGCTCTGAAAAAAGAAGAAGACGGGCATACGCCTGCCTTCCCTCCCGCTTACCCTCCCTCCCTCCCTCCCACAGTCCCGCTCAAGCGTCATAGCCGTGCGGAGTGACCAAACGTTTGTAGTGCCTGCCACTTTTTTCGCCATGCCACGCCAATATAAGAAGATAACACACAAAATGAAGGTGGAAGTGTTGGATAGCAAGAAAAAAGGAGAAGGAAACTGTGCAATAGGCTTGTCAGAGTAAACTGTTCGTACGATTTGGTCAGGGAGGGAGAAGTTGGAGAAAATCGTGAAGTCCTACGGTCCTAGTCCTAGTCCTAGCCTATCTACTACTAATTTTAAGGTAAGGTTTCATATTTTTATTCATTGTTCTTATTATATATAAGATATAGACTGTACTGTAGAGCCAAAAATGTCGAAAATAAGGCCAAAATTTTTGAAAATAGGCCATAATTGAGAGATGTCACCCATATCTAATTATTCCTATTTAAAGTTAGGTCCACAATACGCGGATTCCCAATACGCGATGCCTCCTGTCGCCCCTATTCTCGCGTATTGGGGGGGCTGACTGTACCATGCTTCCAAATGTCTGGTATTGTGTTGTGTGAATAGCTGTAGTTTGATATGTTAGTGAGTGTTTGTATGCCTTGTGGTCCCAGGTGTCTGAGGTGTATGTTGCTTATGTTGTCTAGGCCACAGGCGGGTGAGTGCTTGAGATTGTTGATGATATGCTTTGTCTGGTGATTGGTGAAGGGTGTATAGTCAGGGTCTGTGGGGAATTGTCTCTTACGTCGGATGACACGTCGGTCGTCTTTGTGAGGTTTTAGGTGGCTGACATGTGAGAAGTGATTGATGAGAGTGTTTGCTTGTTGTTTACATGAAGGAGTAGAGTCTGTTGTTGTGATTGCAGCATGTGATTGTGTTGTGTTGCTGTTGGAAAGTGTGATGCTGTTTAGTGTTTTGTAGAGTTTTTTGGGGTTTGTTTTGTGATCAAGTGTTTGTAGGAAGTTATTCCAATTTAGTTTTTGTTGTTCTTGTATTTTGTTGTTAGTTTGGGTGTTGAGTGCTTGAATTTGTTGTGTGATGTCTTGTGTGTGGGGTGCTGGGGAGTGTTTCATGTGTCGCGTTGTCTGATGAGGTTTTGAATTTCTGGTGTGAAGTTGGGGTTGTGTCTTTTTCTGTTACCTCTTGGAATGTGTTTCTTGTCAGCGTTTTGGATAGTTTTATTGAGTATGTGTACAGCATTGTTGATGTTAGTGATGGGTGTACTGTTTAGAGTTGTGAAGTGTTGTTCGGTCTCATTTGTAAATGCTTCCCAGTTAGCTCTTTTATAATTGGTGTATGTGTGTTTGTGGCTAGCTGGGGTGAGTCTGGTTTTGGTGGTGATAATGATCGGGAGGTGGTCAGAGCCTAAGGTTCTGACCACCCTCCAGGATGTTGTGGGGGCGAGTTCTGGGGAGCAAAAGGTGATGTCTGGAGATGATGGGTTATAGAGGGCTTGGTGAGGAATATGGGTATGTTGATGGATGTCGTTAAGGATGATGAGGTTATCTGTTTGGTTTTGTAGTACCAGCCCTCTGTCTGTGTCAGGGTTGTCGACAAACCAGGCCGACGTCTTGGCGTTGAAGTCACCACCCAGGATGATGTGTGGGGTGTTTGTGATGTGTTGTAAGTGTGGTCTGTATTCATTTGGTACTGTAGGGGATGTTTGGGGAGGGATGTATGTGTTTATGATGGTTATGTTGGATTTGTTGCCAGTGCGTATTTTAATTGATTGTATTTCTGTTCCGAAGGCAGGTTAGTCAATATACCGGTATATATAAACTCAATCAAACATAATCATTTCTAATAATAATATAATTTAAAATGTAAAACTTGCAAACTAAACAAACCAAAACTTGGACAAAGACAATATAAAGGCAAGAGAACATATAAAAATCGCAATGTGGAAACAACGTTTAAGCAAAATAACATTTAGAAATAAAAGAACACAATCCACCACATAGGGTGTACATTACTATATGAGCAAGTTATTCTAGTAAATTGTGACTTGCAAAATAAACAAACCAAAACTGGGACTAAGACAATATAAAGGCAAAAGAACTAATCAAAATTGCTGTGGAAACAACGCCTTAGCAAAATAAAATAATGAAATTTTTTCATAGCTTTTCACCAATCAACTTTACTTCTAAACTCAATTAATGAAATCGACAAATACACGTGGTACTCCAAGGACTCGAACCTAGGATACTCACACCCACATTCAGCGCACTAACTATTACGCTATCAAGACAGTTAAATAAAAGAACACAATTGTAAAACACAATTTGTCAAACTTTCAAACTGTCAAAATATGATACTGCTATGTGTCTACATCATATTATGGACAACTTATCATAATTCAAATGTTAAACTTGCAAAATAAACAAATAAAAACTGGGACCAGACAATGTAAATACAAAAGAACCAATCAAAATCGCTATGTGGAATTATAATGTAAAACTTGCAAAATAAACAAACCAAAACTTGGACAAACACAGTAAAAAGACAAACTGATCAAAATCGCTGTGGAAACAATGCTTAAGCAAAATAATAATTATTTATAAATACAAGAACACAATCCAGCACATAGGGTGGACATTACTACATGAGCAATGAGCAAGTTAATCAAAACATAAAACTTGAAATCGATCAAAAGTTAATGTTCAAATTAATATAAAGAACTTTTAAAATAAAAACTATCGAAACGACATCACACTAAACAAAATCTATGTGGAAAAATGCTTTAGCAAAATAAAATCATGAAAGAAAATAATAAACTAGTTCGCTACAATATCTTGCTAATAGTCGAGTAATCAGGATGTCGGAATACCAAATTAAAATCAGCTTGAAAAAGACCTTGTATAACTCATGAAATAGTGGAGTATTCAGGATGGCGAGTTACCAATGTACAGTCGCGCTAATAAGTCATGGCCCAGCTGTCATTACGTTTTGCTTGCTCTGTGCTGTGTTAATGTCTGTCTGATGTTGAATAGGGTGGTTAGGTGTAGGAACATATTTGTATATTTCACTCTATACGAAGAAAGGAAGCTTAGATATTGCCGATACCAATTATTGATCAAAACATACTTGGTGCCGAGACATCACTTATTAGCGCAACTGTACCATCAGCGGGAACAATTCATATTTGTTTTCACCAACCCACCAATAAATTTACAAATAAACCTAAAGTAATGAAATCAATGAAAGTAATGAATACATGTGCTACTCCAAGGACTCCACCCTAGGGTACTCGCACCAAAATTCCGAGCACTAAGCATTACGCTATCAAATTCAATTGTAAAACTTGCAAAATAAACAAACCAAAACTGGGGCGACACAAGATAAAAGCAAAGGAACTAATCAAAATCGCTAAGTGGAAATAATGCTCAATAAAATAAAATTATGAAATCTCATGAGCAAGTTAATCTGGTTCCGAAGCAAACTAATCGCACACATAACAACGCACTATCGTCACGTTCAGACAAGCCCCATTAGTGCTGGTTGTAATTACTCTAGTTTTGTCCTATTACTAACCAGGCTCTGTCTCCAGTCGGTCACCCACAGCTATGGGGTCTGTGCCTCATTATATACTGTACTGTACTATACATACATTTAAAGTACTGTACTGTATTTAAAATCAATATTAAATAAACAATAATATTTTACATTATAAATACATACATAATAACCAATCTAATAATTTATATTTTTTCACCAACCAACTTCACTTCTAAACTCAATTAACCCTCGGTTCCCGGATGACCTCTTGTACGCCCATAAAAAAGCATGTAACAGGTACCCGGAAGGCCTCTTATGCACCCATGACGTCACAGCCTGTGAGCTTGCTGTGCGAGGCGTCGGTCCGACGCATGTAAACAACAGCCGGCTGGACCGACGCTCCGCATCTCCGGCCACAAGAAGGAGAGCGTCGCTTGTTCTTGTGTGCCTGTATGTTGTTGTTCAGTATCGAAAAGTGGTGTAAAGTGGCTGGTTTGGCCATAAAGTTATCTCCAATGAAATCATCATCACAGCTCACCCAGTTGACTTAGAGAGCTCTACTTAATGCCATTTTACAGGTAAATAACACAGCTACGCTTGGGGATGCGCGGGAATGCGGGAAGCAGTCTGATTAACGAATATACGGTAGCCTAGCCTAGACGTTTTTCGGCCAAAACACCCGGGTTTCGAGGAATATATATATAATACATAACCGGGGCTGGAGGGTTAATGAAATCAACAAATACATGTGGCACTCCAAGGACTCGAACCTAGGATGCTCACACCGAAATTCCGCGCATTTATGCATTACGCTATTAAGACAGTTAAAAAAATATCGAAACGATAACACACTAAACAAAATCTATATGTGGACAAATTAATTTACATTTATCGGAAATTAAACTTTCAAAATAAATACAGTACTGTACAGTCGGATACCATAATCTCTATACCCCACTCATAACAATTTGTGGATCCATATGTTAGTCTTTATGCAATTTTATAATTACATTGCTTCTCAGGCCAGGCTACAGGATACAATAACATTTGATGAGCTGAGGAGACATTTAGGTATAAAGAGTATTAGCAAGGTGATGTGTACAAGTTGTTGTTGTTGTTCCCCAAGCTGCCTGGCCGAACAGCCCCAAGGCCCCGAGTAAGGCCATAACCGAGCGCTCCCACAGAACCCTCCCTGCCGACCACAATAATGCCTGGGTGACCGAAGCCACTCCATGGCGGGGAGCTGAGGAGGGTGCGGAAACGCCCGGGAAACCAAAGCCCCACCCAGGGCCCTGTGCCCCTCAGCAATTATGAAGAGAAAGATGAAGGGCAAAGGAAAAATGTGACGCTTTGGCTTCCAATCTTGGTAGATTAGGAGGTCAATCCACGGAAGAGACGCCGTCACTTGAGATCTAGAAAATATATAAGTAAAAGGAATAGTCACAGTAAGCTATGGGTATGGCAGAGATCGCTCAGTTCTCACTCTGATAGACCAGCCCATCACCAAATGACAAGTGAAGTAGCCCTTAACAGGGTTGCCTGCAACGCCGCCATTAGGACAAGAGACTGAAACTGCACGTATGTGTGGAACACTCAGTCTTCAAATGTTATGTATGTATGTATGTATGTATGTTCTCAATAAATTAGACTGGCGATGGGCTGGTCTATCAGAGTGAGACCTGAGTGATCTCTGCCATACCCATAGCTTACTCTGACTGTTCCTTTTCCTTATATATTTTCTAGATCTCAAGTGACGGCGTCTCTTCCGTGGATTGACCTCCCAATCTACCAAGATTGGAAGCTAAAGCGTCACATTATTCCTTTGCCCCTCAACTTTCTCCTCATAATTGCTGAGGGGCACAGGGCCCTGGGTAGGGCTTTGGTTTCCCGGGCGTTTACGCACCCTCTCCGCTCCCCGCCATGGAGTGGCTTCGGTCACCCAGGCTTTATTGTGGTCGGCAGGGAGGGTTCTGTGGGGGCGCTCGTTTATGGCCTTGGCCTTACTCGGGGCCTTGGGGCTGTTCGGCCAGGCAGCTTGGGGAACACCAACAACAACAACAACAACATCAGTGATGATGCCTGGCCGAACAGCCCTCAGGGACTCGGGGCTGTTCGGCCAGGCAGCTTAGGGAACAACAACAACAACAACATCAATAATATAAATTAGAATGTAAAACTTGCAAAATAAACAAACCAAAACGACGACAAAGACAATATAAAGGCAAAAGAACTAATTACAATCGCTATGTGGAAACAACGCTTTACCAAAATAAAATATTTAAATAAACAGTTTTGTAGTTTTGTACTTGATGTATAGAACATTATATTCGGAAATTTTGTTTCCACAGATATACTGTACTTATAAAATTTGAAATAGGTGAACTCCATGAATGTTTTACCCCTTCTGTATCGGTGACGCAATTTAAGTTTTATTGAAGCTATTATAATGTAAAACTTGCAAAATAAACAAACCAAAACTTTGACGAACACAGTAAAAAGACAAAACAACTAATCAAAATCGCTATGTGGAAACAACGCTTAACCCGGGAACTGCGGGGAGACTCTTAAGAGTTCCCCCGGCGGACTGCGGGGAGACTCTTAAGAGTAAGTAAAACAAAAAATCAACTTTTGACATCGAAAAAATTTTTTTTTTTTATTTGTATTTTTTTTTTTTTATTTTTTTTTTTGACCCCTGGGCCATGCAAAATCTCAGTCCTCTACCTCCCCTCCTTCCCCACTTTCCTCCTCTCCTTCAGTTATCACCTATTTTCCCTGTTATTCCCTTATTCTGAGGTATATTTTCGTGCTAACATTAGCGAGTTGCAAGCAGGGTGTTGTCATCACTGATGGCAAGCGAGTGCAAGAGAGAGAGAGAGAGTATCGATCGACTGTGTCTCAGTGGCCTTGGGGGAAATTGGCGGGAAAGCAGGTTGCCTCACCCATACATTATACAACTCGCGGGCTATATCTCCGATTTTGACCATCCAAACGCTGTTTTCACTCGTTTTATTGTTGTTTCAGGTTAATACCTTTATAATCAACCCATAATAGGCGCATATGGATAAGTATTAATGCTATTAATGGTACAATGAATATTTTAGTGACGGAAACACCTCAAATACGTCAGCACAGGGGGACGTTTCCAATTACCCCCATGCGCACTTGTTAGGTTAAGTAAAATAATTATTTATAAATAAAAGAACACAATCCACCACATAGGGTGTACATCACTACATGCGCAAGTTAATCTGTTTCCCAAGCAAACTAATCGCACATATAATAACGCACTATCGTCATATTTCAGAGTGGGCTACACACTATATGGTATCCGAGTGTACAGTTTACCGCACTTATAGCGCGTACAAGCCAGAGAAGAAAAATATTGGCTGGCAACTGTCTAAAAAACTCCCTCCCCCTTTCACACTAATTTCTCCAAGTAATCGCTGGTTCGAATATGAACCGAGACGCGCGTCTCTCTCTCTCTCTCTCTCTCTAAGTGTGCTTACGTGCGCACACACACACATACGTTAATAAAAGGAAAAAAGTAATCGCAAAGTATGGTTTAACCGCGAATGTAGGCAAGCACAGGAAGCAAAAAACAAAGCCTGGAAAAAGATGAGAAACTGGGATTCGGAAGATAACAGGCAAAAGTATAAAGAGGAGAGAAACAAATACACAGAAATGAGGAGGAGGTCAGAGGCAAACCATGAGAAAGGGATAGTGGAGAACTATGAAAAGAATCCAAAAATGTTTTTCAAGTTTGTAAACGGCAAAAGGAAGATAAAAGCCACGATCGTAAAGATTAAAAGTGGAAACAGAATCATAGAAGAGGATACAGAGATTGCGGAAGAACTAAATAGAAATTTTGCATCAGTATTTACAAAAGAAGGAGAATTCATTGCACCAGAATCCAATGAGATAGGTACAGAGGAAATGCCGGAAGTCACATTTAACAGACCAGAGCTCATAGACAAATTGAGTAAGGTGGATCCAAACAAAGCCGCTGGACCGGACGGAGTATCAGGCTGGATTATTAAAGAAAATGCTAAGGAACTGAGTATACCGTTATATGACATAATGACCAAATCATTGGACACAGGGATAGTACCTACAGAATGGAAAAGAGCAAACATTATTCCTATATTTAAGGGAGGAAGCAGAGATAAACCACTGAACTATAGACCTGTATCACTATTGAGCATCCTCATGAAGATTCTGGAAGGATTAATAAGGGACAAATGGGTTAACTACCTGGAATCCAAAAGATTAATTACTGACCGACAATTTGGATTCAGAGGAGGCAGATCATGTGTAAGCAACTTGTTGAGTTTTTACTCTAGAGTAATAGACACAGTGGACAAGAGGGAAGGATGGGTAGACTGTGCCTACCTAGACTTTAAAAAGGCATTTGACAAAGTTCCACACAAGAGATTGCTGTGGAAATTAAAACATGAGGGAAAAGTAGGAGACAAACTGCTGAAATGGATGGAGAGCTACCTTAGCGGAAGACAGATGAGAACAACAGTAAGGGGGAAATCGTCAAACTGGACTCAAATTACGAGTGGGGTACCACAAGGATCTGTCCTAGCCCCAATCATGTTTCTAATATTTGTAAATGACTTACCTGAGGGACTAACAAGCTACATGAGCATGTTTGCGGACGATGCTAAACTGCTTAAAACGATCAGAACCCAGGAGGATTGCCTTGAGCTCCAAGCAGATTTGCAAAAGATCCATGAATGGAGCATCAAATGGAATATGGAGTTCAATGCAGGGAAATGTAAGACTCTAGAAATGGGTAAAAGCAAGTACAGACCTAGAAAAGATTATAAACTAGGAAACGAAGTGATTCCCAAAGCAGAAAAAGAAAAAGACTTGGGGATAGAATTTAAGGATAACATGTCTCCAGAAAGCCACGTAAATAAGATAGTGAGAGAATCACTAGCACTATTGGCAAATATCAGGATGTCTTTCAATTATCTTAATGAAAACACCATGAAACAAATAATAACGGCAATAATAAGACCCAGGATGGAATATGCATCTGTAGTGTGGTCCCCTCACATGAAGAAACATATCCACAAAATTGAGAGGGTACAGAGAGCAGCTACGAGGATGATCCCAGGTTTGGAAAATTTGGAGTACCAGGAGAGGCTCGAGAGATTGAATCTACCTACACTGGAACAGAGAAGGAAACGAGGACAGCAAATTCAGATATACAAATGTGTTAGAGGTATTGACAAAATCGACCAAGAAAACTTCATAGAGAGGGATAGAGGTGAGAGAACAAGAGGTCACGGCTACAAACTAAAAGTGCTTAATAGTAAATCTGATCTGAAAAGTAAAAGATTTCCTACCAACTCGATTAGTGGGTGGAACAAATTGCCAGCCCGAAGTTGTGTCTGCACCATCAGTGCATAGTTTCAAAGCACGGTATGACAAACATATCTTAGGAGGCGGGAATTAACGAGCATGCTCACTCCCGCAAATACAACTAGTGTAAATACAACTAGTGTAAGTACACACACAATGTATAATATTTCTACAACTATAGATTTCTCCCTCTCCCTGTCTCTCTGTATTAATTTATATATCTATCTATCTATCTATAGATATATAGTATGTGTGTGTGTTATTATGATTAACCTTTTTTTGCTATGAATAAAATATAGGGCAACTATAAGCAACTGATAGGTTATATTTGCAAGCATTAAGCTTACATATAAAAATCATATTGTGAAATGATTTGATAGGTCTGTTACATTATAGGCTATTTAAGACTGTAATGGGTTACTATTAATATGATAATATAATACACACTAGTAACTAATTTACTTGGTCACATTACCATCATTTAATTGCCAACAAGGTTCGGAATCGCAGTGCAAAATCCATTACAAACCTACTCGTTTGTTCTTAAAATTATCGTAGTAATGTCGTAATATTTACCAATCAATTCTGATGTGCTTAAGTCCTGTAGATGCTTTTCAAATTATATTTTGATTTGCCACGCTACACTAGGATGACAAAGAAGAAGAGAGAAGATTATAGAGTATGAGAGAGGGACATATATACAGTATAGAGATGGAGCAGGAGAAAGGGAATAGTGAATATGAAACTACCTAAACTTGTTGTATCTAATATTCTATAATCATTAAATACTAACTATATATAGTGCAATATTACATAGGGCTTGTCGTATTAGAATAGGAGGGAGATCTATAGATGGTTACCAGTGGTATAGTGGACCCAAATTCATAAGGTCGAGAGATCAACCCCGCGCGGGTCTATTCACACCCAAATCCTTCTGTTGAGACAGCAGCATAATAGTAACCTGGTATTAGTGGGTCGTTGTGACGTTCCATCTGGGGTGACAAACTGTGGTAACCAAAAAAATGTAACACCCCTGCATTGGGTTACTTACCACAGGTTCCAAAGGTGAAGTGTCGGAGATAAGCGCCGTAGGTACCGGTATGCACTATCTCAACATATGCCCCATAAACTATTACAGATGCTCTTAATAAGATCCACTGTCGAACAATATGGTACGAAAGTTTCAATATAATAGTCATTGTACTAAAGTATGTGACTGTCGATATAAAAAGTGTATAATATGTTGTTGTTGTTGTTGTTGTTGTTGTTCCCAAAGCTGCCTGGCCGACCAGCCCCAAGCAAAGCCAAGGCCATAACCGAGCGCCCCCACAGAACCCTCCTTGCCGACCACAATAAAGCCTGGGTGACCGAAGCCACTCCATGGCGGGGAGCTGAGGAGGGTGCAGAAATGCCCGGGAAACCAAAGCCCCACCCAGGGCCCTGTGCCCCTCAGCAATGATGAAGAGAAAATTGAGGGGCAAAGGAAAAATGTGACACTTTGGCTTCCAATCTTGGTAGATTGGGAGGTCAATCCACGGAAGAGACGCCGTCACTTGAGATCTAGAAAATATATAAGTAAAAGGAACAGTCAGAGTAAGCTATGGGTATGGCAGAGTTCGCTCAGTTCTCATTCTGATAGACCAGCCCATCACCACATGTATATTATGTTAGAAGCATTGCTAAGAATGCCTCTAAAAAACTGGGACTCCTGTACAGAGTTCGAGAATTCTTCACTGACGAGCAGTTGGCCGTAATATATAAAAGTCATGTGCGTTCTCAGATGGATTACTGTTCACCTTTGTGGAGTGGAAGTGGAGTGGTTGCATTGAGGCAGTTGGACAAAATTCAAAATAAAGCTATTAGATTAATCAATAACCCTGCAATCACACAGGACCTTCCTACATTATCCATACAAAGAAACGTTGCATCCCTTGCATTATTCTACAGATATTTTCACAGCAATTGTTCCGAGGAACTTGCTTCAATTGTGCCGCCTCTCCACATCTTTCCCCGTAGAACTAGGGCAGCTGAGAGCGCCCATGAATTTACACTTTCTCCTCCACAATGCAGAACTTCTGCTTATCAAAATTCATTTATCCCTAGAACTACTACTCTTTGGAATTCACTTCCCTCGAATTGCTTTCCACAAACTTACAATCTACAAATGTTTAAATCCAGTTGTTACAAACATTTTATGAATGGAGGATGCCTTTAGGCACATGGACCTTTTTGTCCTATTTGAGGGAGTACTTCAGTGAGTTGCTAAATGAAAGGAATGAAGAGCCAGCAAACATAGCTGGATATGGTATGGGAGGGAGAAGAAGAGAAGTAGTGGAGGAGGAGGTGGGGATCAGGAGGTCAGAAGTGTGGGAAGCCATGAAAAGAGTGAAGTTGGGGAAAGCACCAGGAACAGATGGAGTGTGTGGGGAAATGTTGAGGTATGGTGGTGAGATAGTGATAGAATGGGTATGGAAAATGTGCAAACTAGCATGGGAGAAGGGGAGTGCACCCGATGACTGGAAGACTGGCATAATAGTCCCCCTATATAAGGGCAAAGGGGAAAGAGGAGTGTGTGGTAACCACCGAGGAATATGTCTTCTAAGCGTAGTAGGGAAGGTATACAGTAGGGTAGTGATTGAGAGAGTGAGAGTGAGAACGGAGAAATGGATAGGCGACGAGCAGGGAGGCTTTAGGAAGGGAAGAGGATGTGTAGATCAGATTTTTACCCTGAATTGTGTTCTGGAGAAGAAACAAAAGGTGTATGTTGCCTTTATGGACTTGGAGAAGGCCTATGACAGAGTGGATAGAGAAGGTTTGTGGAAAGTACTTAGAATATACGGAGTAGAGGGCAAGTTGCTGAAAGCAGTGAAGAGCATGTATGAGGGTGCAAAGGCAGCAGTACGTGTGGAGAGTGAGCAGAGCGAGTTCTTTGACCTGAATGTTGGTTTGAAACAGGGGTGTGTGATGTCCCCGTGGTTGTTTACTGTATATATGGATGGAGTTATGAAAGAAATACTATCAAGAGCAGTGGATGTTGGTGTATCGCTGAAAAGGGAGGGAATTGAGTGGAAGCTACCTATACTGTTGTTTGCGGATGATACAGTTCTGATGAGTGATAATGAATGGGAGTTGCAGGGTCTGGTAAATGAGTTTGGAACAGTGTGCGAAAAACGGAATTTGAAGGTAAATACGGGGAAGAGCAAGGTTATGGTCTTCGAAAGGGGTGAAGTCACAGAGTGTGAGGTGAAGCTGAACGGTCAGGCTATGGAGATCGTCAACTCTTTTAAGTATCTGGGCAGTGTGTTGAGTAAAGATGGGACTATGGATGAAGAGGTGCGGGAGAGGGTACAACAGGGGAAGAGGGTTGTAGGAACGCTAAAAGCAGTAACAAGAAATAGGGTGGTCAGTATGGAAGTGAAGAAGTCCTTGCATGACAGTGTGGTAATCCCGACACTGACTTACGGAAGCGAAGCATGGACGTTGGTTGAGAGACTCCGACCAAGAGTGAGAGCAGTGGAAATGAATTACTTAAGGAGTGCGTGCGGAATTACATGGAGGGATAGACAGACTAATGAGGAAGTAAGAAGGAGGTGTGGTGTGGAGGTAGATGTGCTGGAAAGTGTGAAAAGGAACAACTTGAGATGGTTCGGCCATATGGAACGTATGGAAAGCGAGAGAATGACTAAGAGGGTGTACGAGAGCGAGGTGGAGGGACAGAGGGGGAGAGGTAGACCGAATATGAGGTGGAAGGATGGAGTGAGGAACTACATGAATGAAGGCGGTGCTGGTTGGGGGGAGGGGCGTCGACTGACTGGGGACAGAGGTGCATGGGGGCGGTTCGTTCGTGGCCACCCCTTCGGGGATCACGGCGTCAGGCAATAGATAGATAGATAGACCTTTTTGTTTTATCTGTGTTTTTCCTTCCTCCGTTCATTGTCTCTTTAAAAAAAAAAAAAAAAAAAAAAAAAAAAAAAAAAAAAATAATGAGTACCGGTATATTTGTTGCCACGGTCAAATCAGTCTCTCACACACCTTAAGCACTAATGATATCTAGATTTGCCAGTGTTGCCGCCAGCATCGTATTTTGTTTGTATTCTTCCACCCCCACCTACTGTAATACAGTCAGGCCCCCCAATACGCGAGAATAGGGGCGACAGGAGGCATCGCGTATTGGGAATCCGCGTATTATGGACCTAACTTTAAATAGGAATAATTAGATATGGGTGACATCTCTCAATTATGGCCTATTTTCAAAAATTTTGGCCTTATTTTCGACATTTTTGGCTCTACAGTACAGTCTATATCTTATATATAATAAGAACAATGAATAAAAATATGAAACCTTACCTTAAAATTAGTAGTAGATAGGCTAGGACTAGGACTAGGACCGTAGGACTTCACGATTTTCTCCAACTTCTCCCTCCCTGACCAAATCGTACGAACAGTTTACTCTGACAAGCCTATTGCACAGTTTCCTTCTCCTTTTTTCTTGCGATCCAACACTTCCACCTTCATTTTGTGTGTTATCTTCATATATTGGCGTGGCATGGCGAAAAAAGTGGCAGGCACTACAAACGTTTGGTCACTCCGCACGGCTATGAGCGCTTGAGCGGGACTGTGGGAGGGAGGGAGGGAGGGTAAGCGGGAGGGAAGGCAGGCGTATGCCCGTCTTCTTCTTTTTTCAGAGCTACTCCTGGGCCTCGCGAAACGTAGACGTGCTCGCGTATCAAGCGGGAATAGCGGATTTGGCCCCTTCTTAGCTCTCGATTCGTGTATTGTGGTACCACCTCGCGTAATTAATGTTTAATTAATTAACGTTATTTTCGAGGGGTCACTCGTGTATTAGGGTTTTCGCGAATTGTGGAATCGCGTATTGGGGGGGCTGACTGTATAATATTAATAATAATAGTAATGATGATACATTAAACTCTACCTCAACATTATTCATATGAAACCCTAATAAATTCTAAACCTGTTCTCCAAACTCCAGCTCATATATTACTATTTTTTGTTCTATGTGTAAGAAGGAGACAAAAGGCAGCTGCCCTGTAATGAGTGTCGCCCCCAAAGCCAAAATAGTGACAGATAGCCAAATTCAATGGACGTTGGGTTCAATATGCTGAACACACTAAGCTTATAGCAATCTAAGTCAGAGGATGAAGGAAACATTGATTGGTGGTGAGAGTTTCTGAGTTCGTGTTAAGTAGAAGAAAGACCGAGAAAATTTGCTAATTCTTGGGTTGGACAGTTGGACAGCACATAAGTGGTACTGTGTTGAAAGTCGAATGCCTCACACACGCCGAAAAGGTATGCACTGAGAGAGATCTGAAGAACACTGATTGTTGTAATAGCGATAGAAGAGTGAAAGAGAAGCAACATTGCGGTGTGTAGAAAGAACGTGTAGGGAATTAGTAAGAAGAAGCGAGTTGATGAGGCGAAATACTTTTGAAACTACTCTTTCGAGAAATGCAATATGAGTGGAACCTCCACTCATATCGCATATTGGGCTTCCCCAAGATGTTATAAACTGCAGCACCGTTGATTCTTTTAAACTTCGCCTAGACAAACACCTTGCCTTAAATCCACGACTGACTGCATTTGTAAATTAATATATGTTTTTCTCTATTATATTACTAACAACTGCCCCCTACTAACATCTAATCCTGCCACGGACATTTGTCCCAGGCCACATGCGAACAATACTCGATACATGGGCGCACAGTGCCCCTTTACAGAACAAGTAGCTGTGCGCGGGTGAAGAAACCACAGTGACGGTTGAGCACACCTAACTTCTGGGAAGCTGTTTTAGCAAGAATGATAATATGATATTGTATTTATTTCTACTAGTAATACTATTATTGATAAAAATAATATTTAGGAGAGCATGTTATAAGTGAAAGGAGCCCGTACTGATCATCAAAGGGATACTACAATCATATCCTAGGATACAGCTAACACAGTGTTTTTATTTTAATTAATTCAGTTACTTATTAATCGACTATGTCAGATGGAATATGCAGGTTGAATATATTTATCTTTCAGCTCTTGTTATACCTAGGCAAGAGGAACTCATAAATAATAGTAAATTGGTTTAGTATGTGCTATGTAAAGTAGGTTTATAAATAATGTCTGTCACATAGGGGAATTAAAACCATTAACATAAACCATGCATAGGATTCATCTTATCATTTAGGAGTATGAGCCCTTTGCTCATATTATTGATAATGTAAAGAAATCACGGGATTTTCGGTGAATATTATTTCTAGACTTTACCAAAGTTGGGAGTAATTACTACGGTATCTTAGAGTAATACAGTATATAAAACACAGTAATTACTACGGTATCTTAGAGTAATACAGTATATAAAACACAGTAATTACTACGGTATCTTAGAGTAATACAGTATATAACACACATTAGAAAGGGATGTAAAACTACACATTTTTCATTGGACTATATTCAGTAACCTGTCCATCCTCCCTCCATTATTCTGACGGTCTGTAGTCGTTCGCTCATGTTCCCGGCTAATCCTTTTATAAGGGTTGTCGTATTAAGTAATGTGAGTGAACAAGAAGATAGATACGGTATCAGTAATAGAGCATACGTAACTGATAGCATGGAGAGACAGTTCTCTTCTTTATATTGTAAGAGGTAATATTAACATTACCTTTCCTGTATATTACAGAAGAGTACTCAAGAGAGGTTATAAGCATATATGCACCTATTTTTGCTGGCGAGACGCTTCCCAAACCCCAACCCACCCGAAAACAAATCTAACAAGGGCAAACCGAGAGAGAGAGAGAGAGAGAGAGAGAGAGAGAGAGAGAGAGAGAGAGAGAGAGTGAGAGGAAGGGGTTGGGAGAGGTGATTTCTCGTTTCCCACATTCAAAACGAAACAGTGAGTCCTTTTGGTCGAGTTAGGATGGCAGGGACTGTAGTGGGCGGGTGTATTTTGGAAAGTTTCCAGCAATAATTTTCTCCGCGTTTTTTGTACGCGCTATAAGTGCGGTAGACTGTACAGTACATAAGACGATAGTGTAAAGAAAGGATTTACAGTGCTTAGGGAAATGGTATCGGTATCATGAATGAGAAAGTTAACGGGGGAGAATGGTGATAAAACTTACACAAAGAGTATGACAAAAGTTAAGTAATATTGTTGGTTAGATAAACGCTAGGCAAATATGGAGAGATACATTTAATGTACCTGAAAATATTAATAATTTTACTGATAAAATAAATCTCTTCTGGAAGCTAAATAGAGAATCAAAACAGATATATAATTGAAACGTGAACAAATTTTATTTCACAAAAGTGAAGGAAAACATTTCGTTTCTCTTCTGAGTATGGTGGCGAAATTATCATTTTGCTTCAGGTTATAATATGGCAATTTGATGGAAATTAAATAGGACTAAAGCTAATAAGAAAGATTACATTGTATATCAATGTATCCTCTGGCTCCCTCAATTCTTCATAAACTAAATATAACCGTCTTCTGATACCCAGAGTTTAAACGAGAAAAGAGGCTTCACATATTAGCCCAAGGTTAGTGCTATTGGTCTTGTATTAGCCTACAAGGGTTACTACATCAGCGTTTCTGGAAGGTGGTCTTTTTTTCCTAATCGTAAGTATTTTACTTCAAATTGTCCAGGTACTGTAGGCTACATGAGGAGTTATTGGTATATCTGATATTAATATATTTATAACATAACATAATACAAATTGAAGCTACAACTTATGCAGTGTAAAACAGTATCCAAGCAATATATTTTATGACTCCAGACTACAAGACATGTTAAAAAAGTTACAAAACAAAACTCAAGCAGGAATTTCTGACGAAACAAGATTAAAAAAATTGGTTTTTGCGCAAACATAAGGGTAATATAATTTGAGAGAGAGAGAGAGAGAAGTGTGTGGGGGGGGGGGGGGTGATTGAGGGAGAGGAAGGGGGTAATAAGAGTAAACTAAAGACGATAAAACAGTAGTAGTAGTAGTAGTAGCAGTAGGAGTACTAAGAAGAAAATAACAATGTAAGGGAAGAGGATGATAAGAGTCGGGAAGGGGAACAGTAGGAAAACAAAATAGGAACCAAATAACAAAAACTAGTAACAATAAAAACAATAGGAACACAATAACAAGACATATGAACTAATGCAAATCATAATAACACAATGACTAGGAACAAAATAACAAAAAAGGAGCAAAATATGAAAAATAAGAACAAATTACAACACACAAGGAAAAATATAGACATAACAATCAATAACAGACAACACAAAATATGGAAACAGCAACAAATAAAAAAATAAAAAAAATAGAGCAAACTGCACAAAATATAGAACAAACAACACAAATATTAACATATACTCCAAGGAGAATCATCACACATACATGAGTCGGTGCCCGAGTCCAACACGAGTGAACGATGGGTGACACTCTTCGTGACTCTGGCAAGAACCAGCCCGAGTAGGTCACTGTTCCCGATTCACCAAAAGTCAACAAGAGTCGGTACGTGTTCATCCAAGAGTCAGTACCGGTCACAGAGAGTCAACAAGAGTCACAAAGAGTGTATCAAGAACCCAACACGAGTTGAGGAAATTTGAAAAATAACGGTCAAATTCCAGGGTACGAAAACAAAGAATCGGTACGAGTCAACAAGAGTGTAACAAGAGTCAACAAGAGTGTAACAAGAGTCAACAAGAGTGTAACAGGAGTCACGATGAGTGCCGTCATCTGGGGTGTCATCGGACAATGTACACCCGGATACCACAGAAACTAGCCCAGGTGGGTATGAGCTGGAGATTTGTAGTAGATCCTTTCTGGACGGCAGCCCAGTCTATCACGGGGTCACACACACACACGAACACATGTTTCGAACCAAAGAGGCTTGACTCTCAGCGTATCATGCATGATAATTGTCTTGCTCTTTTAATGTTACGGAATCATTAAAACCATTAATGACAATATGTATTGTTTATTGAATTGTATTTCCTCCAACATTTACATTCAACAGGGACACGAATGAGTAACCCCATACGTTTTATGAAATTAAGAATCAAACGAGATTCTTCCGAATCACCCAGTTATTGCATAAGGTTTCAGTTGTGTGTGTGTGTGTCATCTTTCTAACATTACGGCGTGCATTTGTCTAACATTAGCATAGATATTCTACAAGCGTGATTAACCTGGGTTCAAATCATACAGGACAGGACAGTCCATGTGTATTTTTATATACTTACTCAGATGATTAGAAAGAATGTAATACTATAAAATCGGCCTTAAGTGGCGTGGAGAAGTATCATTTTCGGCCACTATGCTCAGACTGACATGGGTGAACGTTATATCAATAATGTATTTAATCGTAAATACTACAGATGAGTTCTAACACACACACACACACACACACATAGAAAACCATTGTATTCATTCGGTGGTTTGGTAGTGTTTCGTCTGAATCTTAATATCTTAAAATCTATGGGGCAATATTTTCGTGTCTGTAGATATATGGAAGAATTAAGATAAAAAACAAAACTAAAAACAATGCAAGTATCTTATTTTATACTACCAATATTTGATTACGTTGCATAATACGAGCACGATAATTATTATACATGACACTGACAGTCGTCACTATTGGTTCGAAACATGTCTGTGTGTGTGGCGCCGTGATAGTTAGAGAGGGCTGCCGTCCAGAAAGGATCAGCAGCAAATATCGGGTTCATAACCACCTGGGCTAGTTTCTGTGGTATCCGGGTGTACCGGCATATATGTATGTATATGTGTATGTATGTATATACTCATGCACACCCCGTAGCTGGGGGTGGCTGACTCGAGACAGACCGAACAGAAACAACATTTAGAATTCCAATTTTTATGGTTTGGTACCACTTTCGCGTTCCCTCACCCCTTTTTGTCTCGTCTAGTAGATGAAATTTACAAGGGGAGGAGGATTCCTAGCCTACCGTCCCCAGAAGGAAAAGTAGGACAGTAAAATAGACAGATAGAAAATATTAAGTAAAAAGTAATATATATACTGTATTATATACAAGTAATATATATACAGTACTGTATTATATACAAGAAATATATATACTGTATTATATACAAGTAATATATATACTGTATTATATACAAGTAATATATATACTGTATTATATACAAGTAATATATATACTGTATTATATACAAGTAATATATATACTGTATTATATACAAGTAATATATATACTGTATTATATACAAGTAATATATATACTGTATTATATACAAGTAATATATATACTGTATTATATACAAGTCAGCTTTATCATCTATTCAATTACTTTGTATTTGTAGAGGTCAGATGCAGACTGCCTAATGTTTCTTGTTATAGACAAGAGTAATTTTCAATGCAGCAACATTTTCTTATAAGGTCGGTATCCTTTTTCGGAATTAGGTTATATTTACTTATCTTTGGAATATGTCTTAGAACTACTACTGCCTCGCCTCAAAACCCGTATGACCACAAAGACGTGTGCTTTATATTTTAGCAGTGTTTCTATTCTTATCACCTGAATATTGGGTTAACTTAATAATACATTAATGATTATATTTGATCTATTCTACGGTTTTCAATATTTGATTTCGATATTGATTAAGTAACCAATCTAAGTATCTGATTACTAGTTTGTGCATTCTAATTTAATTGCTATCAAATAACTTTTGTTATGAATAATCTGTATTGCATTTTCTATAGCAACTAACTCAAATGTATGACGTTTACATTTTATGTATTTTTTTGTCTATGTGGATGAGGGAGACAAAAGGCAAAACTGCCTGTGACGAGTGCCTCCCCCAGAGTTGAAACAGTGACAGGGCCAAAATCAAGGAACAGTCGAGCCAAAATGTCTGGACACACGGAGTTTAAAGCTATTTAAGTCATAGGATGAGGGAAAGATGGATTCTGGAAGAGAGTTCCAGAGCTCAGCTGTTGAATAGAAGAAAGATTGGGAGTATCGTTTCACTCTTGAGTTAAAGAGTTGCACAGAGTAGGGGTGGGATTGTGTTGCAAGACAGGTACTGCTTACCCTACCTAGAGGAGGTGGTATACACTGAGAGAGCTCTGAGGAATATTGGTTATTGTAATAGCGGTAGAATAGCGAGAGAGATGCAACATTGCGGCGAAGAGAGAGAAATTGCAGAGTCAGTGAGTGGACGTCAGTTAATGAGACGAAAGGCTTTCTTTTCTACTTTGTCGAGAAGTGCTGTGTGAGAGGATCCTCCCCACACATGTGAACAATACTCAATACAAGGACACACTGTGACCCTGTACAGAGCAGGAGGCTGTGCAGGGGTAACGAACCCCTTGAGGTGGTTGAGCACTCCCAGCTTCTGGGAGGCCACCTTAGCATGACTATAATTATGGTCCTTCCAAGTGAGAGCAGAAGAGAAAGATACACCGAGAATATTTAAAGAAGATGAAGGGTTGATTTTTGTATTGTTGAAATATAAGGGATAGTCCTCTGGGAGTTCACGACGGGTAGATAGATGGAGAAATTGGGTTTTGGAAGCATTAAAAGCAACACAGGTTTTTCTGCCCCAATTGGAAATGGTAGTTAGATCAGGAGATAAGTATTGCATGGCTTCATTATGTTTGTCTTTGAGGGATTGTTTGCTGGGGTGTTCTGGAACACTAATTGAATAGTGTAAGGTAGAGTCGTCTGCATATGAATGGATAGGACTGGAGGTACAGTTGAGAAGATCATTTATGAACATTAGAAATAGAATTGGAGATAGGACAGAACCATGACAAACAATGGAGTTGATAGGATGAGGAAGTGAACGATGGCCATCCACAACTGCAGCTATGGAACGGCCGGAAAGGAAATTAGAGACAAAGTCACAGATGGAGGGATAGAAACCAAAGGAGGGTAGTTTAGAATATAAAGATTTGTGCCAGACTCTATCGAAGGCCTTCAATATGTCTAGCGCAATGGAAAAGATCTCACCGAAGTCCCGAAAGGAAGATGGCCAAGATTTAGTAAGATATGAAAGAAGATCACCAGTAGAGCGACCCTTAAAGAAACCATACTGGCAATCTGAGAGCAGAGTATGAGAAGATAAATGCTTAAGAAATTTGGAGGTAAGAATAGTTGCAAAAACTTTAGAGATACAAAAGATAAGAGCAATTGGACGATAGTTGGAGGGTTGAGAGTGGTCACCCTTCTTTGGGACAGGTTGAATGAGAGCAAACTTCCAGCAAGAAGGGAAGACGTTAGAGGAGAGACAGAGATGAAAGAGTTTGCCTAGGCAGGGGGTCAGCACGGAAGCACAGTTTTTTAGTACAACAGGGGGAACACCATCCGGACCGTACGCCTTCTTAGTATTAAGCCCAGAGAGGGTAGAAAGTACATCTTTAGAAGAGATTAAGATATTAGGCATAAGTAGGAGAGAGGGGGGTGGAGAGGGAGGAATAGCACCGGAATCATCCAAGGTGGAGTTTCTAGCGAAAGTTTGAGCAATGAGTTCATACTATGTATAATGGCATTCCATGATACATATACATTTATGAAAGACTGTAGAGTGATGCCATACGCCATGTGAGTATGCGAATTGTGTTCTTAGGTTCGGTGAACCTGCACTTGCCTTAGGAGAGAGTAGTTTAGTTTTTTGTGTGAACTGAATTATCTAAGCTTTTGCCAGAAAATAATTAGTTGTATTATAGACTAGGAGGGGTACCCGGCGTTGCCCGGGTTTAAATTCTACTACCATAATCACCATCATCAATCACTACTACCACAATCATCACAATACTAGTACTACCATAATCACCGGCCTCGACCTCCCTGTGCCTCATTAAACGGCGACCTCGATTTCGGCCTCTAAATGACCTCCGATTTTGGATCTGACCTCATCCGTACCCCTACTTTGGGGAGCTGCGAACAACTTTCGTTCCATACACCTTTTCGATCGGAGGCCTCCTTCTGCCCCAAACGGCCATTTTTTTCTAAATATTTTCGCTCCCGTATACTACATAAGTTCTGCCGAAAATTTGATTAAACAAAAGTGTCTCTGATTTCCACTTAACTCGCCTAAAGCCATCTCCAAAGCCTGGGCTTTCGAACGGTGTCCCACACTCCCACCTTGCACCAAAACTGTGGGAGGAGTTTAGTAACAAAGGTACAAAGGTCGGGTAACTGACAAACAGACAAACATTGACCTTTATTTATTAAGATATATATCGGTCTCTGTTTTCTAAAGGGTTACCGAAGTTACAATGTTTTTTATCTGTTTTCTAAAGGGTCCTTGCAATCTCGATGTTTTCATATGGTTAAATATGGTTTAATATTATATTTTGAAGAAGTTGGTTCACAAGCGAGTCACGAAGAGTTATGCAGAGTTCAACAAGAGTCAAGACAAGTCACGAAGAGTCAACAAGAGTCAACACGTGTTGACAGGAGTCTACACGTATGTCCTTCGGACTCGTGACGGGGACAAGAAGTTTCAAGCATGTTTGAAATTTCTAGGCCACATCACGAGTACCCGAGAAACACCCCGATACCAACAGTACTCACACGAGTGTAACACAAATCACGAAGAGTCACGAAGAGTATGCCAGAGTCATTGCCGAATATGGAAATTTCATCACTCGTGTTGGACTCGGGCACCGATTCGTGTATGTGTGATGATGGCTTAAGGGAGCCCACCTCGCTTTTTTTTTATCTTTCTCTCCCTCTCTCTTTGGTTTGTATCCATTCCGCCCCATTCAGCCTACTGTTTTAAGACGTTTACCTCCATCCAGGTGTCAATATTTTCCTGGCGAGCGGTAGCGAGCCAGCAAACATATATTTTTGTTTTGACAGCAAGCTAAATTTGTAAATTTTTCGATAGAAAAATGTCTCTGGCGAAGCCGGATTTCTCAATACAATGCTGGCTCGCTATAGCTCGCCAGGAAGAAATCGACACCTGGATAGGGATAAGCGTCTATAAACAGTTGGCTGAATGGGGCCGAATGGATATAACCCAGGGAAAGAGAGAAAAGGAGAGAAAAAAACAAAACAAAACGGTGATCCCCCTTAACCCGTACAGCCCCAGCGACGCGTCTGACGCGTCACCCTAATTGCGCCGACCGTAACCTCAGGTGTAGCCACTCAAGAGGGCTCAGATTTGTATGGGAACTGTGTACGTATCCCACGCAACCGTGCCGATGGTTGAAAACTCTTAAAGTCCACGTGCGTGCGCGTGAGCGCGCAATAACCTGTTTTTTGGGGGTAATTGCCTTCAATTTTTTACTCTTCGGGGGCTCTGTAGGACCATTCTTTAAGCTTTTTGAGCGGTTTTTCGTGGTTTTTCCTTCATTCCTAACCCATTCGCTATTGTTTCTGGAATAAAACCATTTTTTGAAAACCGGCCGGGTTCTGGTGAACAAACATTACAAAACTAGCCGGGACTCCACGGGTTAAGCAGCGAGGTAAAAAAAATAAGAGCAGGGAATTCTTTTTTTGTTTTCTATGTGGATGAGTGACACACAATGCAAAACTGCCTGTGACGAGTGCCTCCCTCAGAGTTCAAAGAGTGACAGGGCCAAAATCAAGGAATGTTCGAGCCAAAATGTCTGGACACACGGAGTTTGAAGCAATATAAGTCATAGGATGAAGGAAAGATGGATTCAAGGAGAGAGTTCCAGAGCTCAGCTGTAAAACAGAAGAAAGATTGGGAGTATCGTTTCACTCTTGATTTGGAGAGTTGCACAGAGTAGGGGTGGGATTATGTTGCAAGATGGGTGCTACATACCCTATGTAGAGGAGGTGGTATACACTGAGAGAGTTCTGAGGAACACTGATTATTGTAGTAGCAATAGAATAGTGAGAGATATGCAACATTGCGGCGAAAAGAGAGAGATTGCAGAGAGTCGGTGAGTGGTCATGAGTTAATGATACGAAAGACCTTCCTTTCTACTTTGTCTAGAAGTGCTGTGTGAGAGGATCCTCCCCACACATGTGAACAATACTTGATAACAAGGACGCACTGTGCTCCTGTACAGGGCAAGAAGCTGTGCAGTGGTAAAGAACCCCCTGAGGCTGTTGAGCACACCCAGCTTCTTGGAGGCCGCCTTAGCATGACTGGTAATATGGTTTTTCAAAGAGAGAGCAGAAGAAAAAGAGACACCGAGAATACTGGGAGAAGATGAAGGGATGATTTTTGTATTGTTGAAGTATAAGGGGTAGTCCTCTGGGAGTTCACGACGGGTAGATAGATGGAAACATTAAACTGAGGAAGATCTTTGTTTAATTTCTTCTGTTTTGCTCCATTTTTATCCCATTACTTTGACGATAATAGGACGTTTCTCCCCATGCGGGTGTTATTTTTTTCTTCTGGTCTGGCCTGTAACTTAGAAGAAATCTACCTTTGACTGAAACATTTTTCTATTAAAAATAATGTACATACAGTAGTTAGCTTGAATGGGGTCTGGGTGGGCATTTTTTAATCTAAGAAAAAGTCTGAGACGACTTTTTTGTTACCCCATGGGACAAACTAAAATGTAATGCTTGCATATGGCAAAAACAAACAACCCTCAATAATAATTAAGCAAAATATCATAATGACCCACAAGGCGTCGGACCAGATAATGTTAACACCACCTTGCTGCGCAACCTTATATGCCTACGATTTTTTTTTTGGGGGGGGGGGGAGGATTGTCCTTGTAGCAGGCGCTGTGGTCCAAGAGAGAGTGTGAGTGTTGGAGTTCATTAGGAGCGATCTGGAGATTTGCTTTCCATTATCCTGTGTTTGGGTTTACTTAAATGGTAATGGAAGCTGGAAATTAGAATGTCGTGTGTGATGTTGAAGGTGGTGACGTGCATGACTAAGGATGAACACATGTCAATATATTGGCAGGACATTTATATAAGATTCATTCAGCATTTCTCATAGTATTAGAAATGATACAATACAACCCTAGTGAAGAAAGAAATTAAGGGGGTCACCGTCTCTTTTTTATCTTTATCTCCTTTTCTCTCTTTCCCTGGCTTGTATCCATTCGGCCCCATTCAGCCAACTATTTTAAGACGTCTATCCCCATCCAGGTGTCGATTTCTCCCTGGCGAGCGATAGCGAGCCAGCATTATATGGAGAAATCCGGCTTTGCCGGAGAAATGTTTCTATCGAAAATTGTACAAATTTAGCTTGCTGTAAAAACAAACATATATATATGCTGGCTCACTATCACTCGCCAGGAAAATATTGACACCTGGATGGGGGTAAACGTCTTAAAATAGTATGCTGAATGGGGCCGAATGGATACAAGCCAAAGAGAGAGGGAGAGAAAGAGAAAAAAGCGAGGTGGGCTCCCTTAAGAGCGGCAGATTGATGCAACACTCATACTCTTTGAAACATTGGCAGCGATTAGATTATCCATTCGCGTTAAATTATCTAAAATCACCTGCTTAACTTCACAGGCAACACATTCCTTAACAGAAATTTGTGGATTAAGGATTGGCAAGCTTGACAAGTAAATAATGCTGAACTCTATAGCTTGCAGATTTTCCTCTTTCAGTGTTATCATTATTTGCCCCGACTCTCACTTCCTCCATCCCAGTGTTGTGCTTGGACACACACTTACTTGCCACCTTCTCGATTCCCCAATCCTACTTTTAAGTTGGTGTTCCCATCACCTTTCCCTACTCCATCGTTATTCATTTTTCTCGTATGACCAGCGTAGTATATCTCGTCGCTTTCAACTGAGTTTTGATCAAAATACCTTCTGACTTTTTACATATTCTGTTTGTCCCTTAAGGGTAGTGATTATTTGTTCTCATTAGACGTCCATTATTTCTAAAAAATATAAACCTAGAGACCCCCTTTCGGTAGAAACTGTCGTCTCTTAAATTGCAGCCCGTTGTCGTCCGCCAGGAAGAAATCGACAGCCAAATGGTACGAACGGTCCTAAAATTAACAAACATATATGGCGAAAGGTCTTAGACTCGTCAAACTATTGAGACGAACGTCTTGATATATCTAAACCAATGAGGCTAAGCATGAGGAAGAAGGGGTCCATAAAAAATCATCCCCGTATTATATAGAATATGATTCATACCTACGGAGAGAAAGCATACATTAAATTAGCATCTGACTGTTGTTTGTGCCATCCCCGCCACCAGACATAGATTTCTGAAGTCTGTAGATTTGATCGTTAGATACAGCAAAATCTGAAGGTCTGACCTCTAAAACTAGCAGTGCCTTGATTTTCTGGCAGTTATTTTGATGCAGGGTTGGCCTCCTGAACCTGCATCGTCACTGTATTTTCATCTCAAACGAATGTACTGAAGCCACTTATCAAGTTACTTACTAGGTATTGCCACCCGCTGCGTGTATTGAAAATGGGAATACTCATACAATGGTAATGTATTGAAAACCGCAATTGTGTATTTAAAGCATGGCGGTGGACTTTGTGATAAAGCATAGAACATAAAAACAGCACAAGCTCTATCTCAATAGCATATTCCAACGATGCATCAGGATATGAACGCACAACATTTATCTGTAGCAACACCACTCTATCATACAACTCCTTGGAGGTGCTTAAATGTAATCTTTTCCGTACAAATCTGTTCATGTTCGATGAATTGAACAAATATCATATATATAATTATATTGTTACGTATCTGGATTCAAAGGTGGTTAACTTAGTAAATCTAGACTGTACAGAGAATATGAAAAGGTGTCAAGACAGCTGAAGGCCAATAAAACTTAAATTGTCAAAGTTCGCGATGTTACTTGATTTCCTTTTAGCTGTTTGGACTATTTATCCATTATACCATTATTATATCCATTGATTCACTACAATTATATTCAATCATGAAAGTATTTCAAGTCATGAAGGATTATTTTAATGTTTAATATGTACGAATATAAAAAGCTTGGTATGTAAGCAAGTTTTTTTTTAAGTCATTATAGAATTATAAAATAAAGCAATTAATCTTATCATAAAAGTATTAAGATTATTAAGATCTTTTATATAATCAATTTAAGTTTGTTAACCCTTTAAAGATTATGTTTTACTCTTTCTCTCTTATCTCGTTATTCTCTTATTTTATTATTATTCTCTCTTCAATATTTGATCTTATTTTGTTTTTTTACTGAAAGACATTGACTTAATAAATGTAATAGATGGTAAGGGAATATTACAAAGTCACATATAAAATGGAATTGTATTTATAAACATAAATAAAGTATTTTACAATTAATAAAAATAATAAGCAATGAAAGAAATTAATATAGATTTCAGGATCGCTTTGCATTCGTTCCGATTTCACTAAAGTATAACATAAAGTGATAGCTTCGTAGGCTTAAGTCGACAATCTAGTCAAAATACACTCATATAAGACTTCTTACAACAATGCTTAATCAGTAATGACACAATAGAAGTTAATCAAATAGTTTAAGTAACATTTAGTACAATATCAAGCCATATAAATGAGTTACTATATCTAATAACAACATTTATCTAATCATAAATTATAACGCCAATCCAAAATATGTCTCTCCAATCACAAAATCTTAAATCAATAATGAGGCTATGTTTCCGACATACCTCTGGTTAATTAACAGTCACGAGTTCACACACGAACTAACGAGTAGTGGTTCGGGCACGCACTAAACAAAAATAAAAACCTATACAAGCCTGTTCCTCCATGCAGCTCTTTACTCCCCACAGCTCAGAATGTAACTCATTTGATCTATGAATGAATGAATGAATGTAGAAAAGGTGGGTGAGGGTGAAAGAAGGGAAGTTTTTATTGGTTAAGTAGGAGAGACAGTGATAATAGTGGCATAAATAGGGTGTCGGGGCTTGACCCAACGTGCGTGAGTTGAATAATTGAGCTGGGGTTGAGTTGATTTAGTTGGAGAAGTTACTTTAATGAGATTCAGGATGGCTTGCCAAGAAGGGGGCAAGGGATGGGGAGCAAGTTAATTTTTGGGTGGTATAAAATCGAAAGTGCTTGCATGTTTTGGGGTTGTATTTTTGGGTGGTAGTATTAAAAAATGGTATAGGGGGAGGTAATTTTGGGTGGCATTGAGTCAAAAGGGGTACTGCTGGGGAAGTCTGTCAGTGGCAGAACCTGTAAGAAGGCTGTACTGTTATTATTATAGGAGTTACGTTAAAAGGTTGTTGTCTTGTACTTTGTCTGTGAAATTATACATTTTAATGGGAAGTGAAGCTAGGAATCTAGGTCAGGAGTGGTAGGGAGGCTGGACTGTGGACGAGCCGGCATGACCCACCTCCTCTACCAATCCTGATTTTAAGTGAATATTGGAATGGGTGCCTCTCTGTTGTTGGGGTGAAGTAGGTTTGACAAGGGGCGGTGTAAAATTATGTTGAAAATTTGGATGAAGTTATCATGAAAGGTCTCAAGTTTCATAATTTGTTTTTCTGCTAATTGCTGCCAATAAGTATTTAGAGGGGGGATGTGGGCTAGATTGTGAAGATGTTGTGCCGTCTGGAACTCATACCACTGAGTCCCGAACATCCACCTCAGTGCTTTATTTTGTATTCTTTGATATTTTAGTTGGTTGGTAGGGGCCGAAAGTGAAATGCTGAGTGGGACGTAGCACAAAAGAGGTCTTATAAGTGCTTTGTATAAGATCTATCAAATATCTGTCCTTATTATACGAGTCCATCACCACACTAGTCCAATCAGAGCTTGGTTCAGAGGTTACGTCATCAGGTCCAAGGTGCAGCGACCAGTCACACGAGGGGGGCTGGTGTCTGTCCAATTACAGGTGGTCAGAGTAGGTAGGAGTAGGGGGTTGCTCACCACGTCACATCTGCCCCGCCCCTCTCACGCGTTTTTGGCGGGAAACAGCTCTCTCTCTCTATCTCTCTCTCTCTCTCGAGGAATGCTTGGAATGTCACGTCCGCACTCAGCCGGGCCGCTCTCTCTCTCTCTCTAGTCACGTCCGCTCGCAGGTTGAGAGAAAGAAAGAAGGAATCTTGCCAAAAGGTTGCTACACAGTCACGTTCAACAGTTTGGTCTCTTCAGCTGTTACACCTCCTCCGCTAGAAAAGAGGTCAAGAGGAGGAAAGTATATGACGCATTTTTAGACCCTTGACAAACAATCTGCTTGCACATTCTGGACACCCTTAATATGTTTGACATCTAAGGCGTACTCCTGCAGCAACAAGCTCCACCTGGTAAGTCTATGATTCTTATTTTGGAACTTGTGCGAAAATGTTAATGGGTGATGGTCAGTATATACAGTAATGGAACCAGGGGCTGATTGAACATAGACACTAAAGTATTGGATTGACAAAATCAATGCTAACAGCTCCTTTTCTATTTCAGAGTAATTACGTTGAGCAGAATTTAACTTTTTACTAAAATAGCAAACAGGATGCAATACATTACAGTCATTCTCCTGGAGTAACACGGCTCCGACCCCGGTTTTACTTGCATCAACACCTAAGGAGAAAGATCTGGTGAAATCGGGGGCACGGAGAACAGGATAGTTAGATAGAATGTATTTGGTAGCACTAAAAGCTTCCTCACATTCGGAGGACCACTCAAACTTCACATCCTTTTGGAGAAGATCTGTTGAAGGTGCTGTTAACCTTGAGAAATTTAGAATAAATCTATAATATCCAATAATTCCTAAGTATCTTTGGATTTCTTTCTTATTTGTAGGGGTTGGGAAATTTAAAATTGACTACTTTAGCTTGAGGAGGTGCAACCTGACCCTGTCCTACTGTATATCCAAGATATTGGACAGTACTCTTAATGAAAGTGCATTTCTTTAAGTTCACTACTAGATTTGCTTCAGCAAGGTTAGCTAAAAGCAATCTGATTTGTTGGAGATGTTCTTCCCATGTATAAAAAAAGAGGAGGATATCATCGATGTAAAATACACATCCAGGCACCCCCTCAGTCACCTGATTCATTAGGCGCTGAAAGGTAGCTGGAGCGTTTTTCAAGCCATAATGCTGGGATCACACATTCCCGTATATGCTCCCGACTGCTCCCGTACGAAGGTTTATTGGTAGTTGGCAACCGATTACGTAACACGTAAGGGCATATTACGCAAAACGTAAGTGAAATTGTGAACAGTCTGGGGGGTTGGTACGCATGACGGGAGTAGCCACGCGGGTCGGGGAGGTGCTGGGCGCGGGCTAGGCCGCGCCGTATCCTTTGAAATTCAAATCACGGTCGTGGCTCGCGCTCCCGTATGTCAAAATTCGGAAAATTTTACGACCGTCCGGGCCATCACGGCCGTCTGACGGGAGCAGCCCCGTCAGACGTAAAACGCTCTGCCGTCAGACGTAAGCGGCTCCCGTCAATCGTAAAAAATTCCCGTCAAACGGGAAAGTTTACGTTCGTCCGGGCACATCTGGCAACAGCGCCGCACTGCGGGTTGGCGGGAAGACGCGGCAACGTTGTACGGGGGGGTATATAAGGACCGGTGGGACGCATTGCCGTCACACCTCTCACCACACCGCAAGAAGCAACCACCACCACCTCCAGCCAACCCTGCCACCCTACCACCCTGCCACCCTCTGCACGCTTCACCTGCCCTGCCGTCCGTCACCATGCTGAAGAGGAACATGAAGAAGGCCAGGAAGCCTTCCCCTGCCCCCTCGACGCCTGCCACCTCTCCGCCTGCCCCCTCGACGCCTGCCACCTCTCCGCCTGCCACCTATCCGGCTGTCTCCTCTCCGCCTGCCACTTCTCTTCCTGCCACCTTCGTTCAGGTTTCGTGAGCGATCGTTGGGGGTAGGGCTTCATCAGGTAGGCGCACAGAGGGAATGCATCATCACCTACTAAGAAGTAGTCCGTGGGTGGTCCAGTGGGATCGGTAGAGATGACCGTGGCGGGGGGCAGTTTTGCGTTCTGTCTATCAAGCAACTTAGACAGACGGGTGTGTGCAAAGCCACCACCATCAGATTCTGACCCTATGGCACCAACGTCGACGTAGATGAACTTGTAGTTGGAGTCAACAATTGCCAACAGGACAATGGAAAAAAACTTCTTGTAGTTGAAGTAATAATATGTGCCACCAAAGGCGGGGTTGCGGATCCGTATGTGTTTGCCATCAATGGCTCCTACACAATGCGGCAGGTTCCATCGTTCCTTAAAGCCGCTGGCAACCTCCTTCCATTCAGCAGGCGATTGTGGCGTTTTGATCTCCTGATCTCCGTAGACAGAAATGATGGCCTGGCAGGTGTCTGGAACAATTTGGCTGATGGTGTTGTGGGCAACCCGAAAGGAGTATTGCAGGCTCTTATAGGATGCACCCGTAGTGAGGAAACGTAGGGTGATGGCCACCCGCAGACCAGGAGGAATGGGTTTTCGCCAGAACGTAGGTTTCCTCTGAATGAGG
>JBAKBP010007027.1:102500-104001 GCA_037953745.1 Lithodes maja | reverse complement strand
GTATCAGGAAGGGAAGCGAGTGGTGGAATGATACGGTGAGAAAGGCAGTTGAGGAGAAGAGACAGTGTTTTGAGAGGGTTTTACAGGATGGTAGTGTTGAGGTATGGGAGAGGTACAAGGAGAAAAGGAGAGAGGCAAAACGGAAAATTAGAGAAGCGAAAAAAGATGCAAACGAAAGGTGGGGCCAAAGGCTGAGTGAGAATTTTGAAGAACGAAAGAAGATGTTCTGGAAGGAGGTAAATAAAGTAAGGAAAGGAGGACAAAAGAGGGAAGAGTCAGTGAAAGATGAAAATGGAGAATTACTAGTGGAACCAGTTGAAGTGAGGAAAAGATATGCCGAGTATTTTGAATCTTTGTTAAATACAAGAGATGGAAGAGAAGCAGTGATTGAAGCAGAGGTGGATGGAGATAGGTTACCCAGGCCACCCAGGTGGCAGGGAATGAATGAAAGGATTGAGGAAAATGAGGTGAAAGAAGCAGTGAAACAAATGAGAGCGGGAAAAGCAGAAGGTTTGGATGGTATTGCTGTGGAGTGTATAAAGAAGGGTGGAGATGTGATAATAGATTGGTTGGTGAGACTTTTCAATGTGTGCTTTGCTGTGTCAATGGTACCAATAGACTGGAAGAGTGCATGTATTGTGCCGTTGTACAAGGGGAAGGGAGATCGGCAGGAGTGTTCAAGTTATAGAGGTATTAGTTTATTGTCAGTGGTTGGAAAGCTGTATGGCAGGGTGTTGATAGAGAGGATAATAAAGTGTACGGAAGTTGCAATAGGAGAAGAACTGTGCGGTTTTAGGAGGGGAAGAGGGTGCGTGGATCAGATGTTTGCAGTAAGACAGTTATGCGAGAAGTATTTAGAGAAGCATAAGGAGATATTTTGGGCTTTTATGGACTTGGAAAAAGCGTATGATCGTGTGGACCGTGAAGCAATGTGGAAGGTGTTAAGGATTTATGAAATAGGAGGAAATTTGTTAGAAGCAGTTAAGAGTTTTTATGAAGGGAGCAGAGCATGTGTGAGAGTAGGAAATGGTGAGTTGAGTGAATGGTTTGAGGTAAAGGTAGGTTTGCGACAGGGTTGTGTAATGTCACCATGGCTGTTTAATATGTTTATGGATGGTGTGGTGAGGGAGGTGAAAAGGAGAACTATGGGAAGAGGATTGGGTTTAGTAGGAAAGAATGGTAGAGATTGGGAGTTGAATCAGTTGCTGTTCGCTGATGACACAGCATTGGTGGCGGATTCTGATGAGAAACTGCAGCAGGTAGTCAAAGAGTTTGGTGTGGTTTGTGGAAGGAGGAAACTGAAGGTGAACGTCAATAAAAGTAAAGTAATGGTGTGTAATAGGGGAGAGCATAGGGTGAATCTAGATGTGAGGCTGGATGGGGAAATATTGGAACAAGTAGAGTGTTTTAAATATCTAGGAGGAACAATAAGCAGGAGGGGAGGTATGGAAGTGGAGGTAAAACAGAGAGTGTGTGAAGGAAGGAAGGTTTGCGGAGCAAT